>JAVYIG010002015.1:0-278409 GCA_035222895.1 Strongylocentrotus droebachiensis | reverse complement strand
AGTGTGATCAGGCCCAACAGATTTGATTGTTTTGTTGATAAATAATGCCACCTCCCCCCATAAAATATATATTTATGTATATATATATAGACGGAGGTCTGAGAATGTTACATTCACCCTCAATTATTTCAGGCTTAAAGATTGCCTGGGTTAAACGTCTGACTGACGATAGTAATGTTGGGGAATGGAAATGTTTTTATGAAGTTTGTTTGGCTCCATTTGGAGGAAATCTTTTCTGGTATAGTAATATTAATAAAAACGGTTCTAGTATATTGTCAATTAAAAACATTTTTATTCGGGAAGTTGCCCAGTCATGGGCCTTTTTAACACTCGATACGGAAATCAGTCCTTCCCAGATCAGACGACAAAATATATGGAACAATACTATGATTCGTGGAAACAAAAAAGTATTATTCATAAAGTTATGGTATGACAAAAGTATAATTAAATTATCGGATCTTCTTGACGAAAATGGTAATATGTTTACCTTCTTTCAATTTAGAAACAATATAAGTTTGAATACAATTTTGCAGAATTTTATTCTGTGAAAACGGCTATTCCCCATAATTGGAAAATATAATATCCCTAAATGTTCAGAGGCAGACCTAACAGCTCAAGAGGAAATGATTACAAATATAAGGTAACCAAGATATGTCGCTATATTCATAATTTAAGTGTGCAACAGGTTTTTAGTCCCCCTAAATCAATAGATAAATGGAATTCCCAAACATAGACTGGGGTAAAATTTACTTAGTTCCTGTTAGGTCATGTTTATCTACACGTTTAAGTTTAAGATAATACATCGTATAGTTGGTGTTAATAAATATCTTAATTTATTAAATATTTCGCAGTCAGACTTATGTTCATTTTTTTATAGCTGTATGGAATCTATAGAACATTTATTTTGAGATTGCCCAATCATTAGAAATAAATAATAATAAATAATATGGTTCTTTATTTAGCGCCGGTATCCGTCAGGTTTATTGCGGATGTCAAACATTTCATTTTAGAGGATAAAGTTACTTTGAATAAAATTAATTTCTTATTTGGGTTTTATGGAAACGTTGGAGTTCAATTTAATGTTATTATTTGATATGCCAAATACTATATATTTTATAACAAATGCAAAAATAGCGTACTCTCACTAAATTCTTTTAAATGCATGTAAAGGTATTACCGTTTTTTTTAAACAATACATAATATGCTAAAAATAACAAATTTGTATCATTTGATTATAGGTAGAAAAACATTGTGTTGCTTTAAAACAATATTTATCTTGTATAATCAGCTATATTCTTTTTGTTGATTCTATTGGTTATATTATGTTTGTATATTCATATATGTTTTGTTATGTTTTGTAAAGTCGAAAGCAATATTGAATAAAGATGATTTTATTAAAGAGGGAAAACAAATTAAATCTTAAGTCTATGTTCAGATGATTCAAAAAAATCATTACATGTATTTAATTGTCCTTGTGGGTTTTTGAGAGAACATAAAGCTGTTATATTTCAATATTTGCACATAGTTTTATCTTGCTTATTATGTTTTGTGGGTGCACAAGTAAATTGGGATTGCTTGGTTTTTTAACGTAAGAATTGTACATATATAGCAGGATATATTCTATGCTTAACCTTTAGATGAAAAGATAAATGAGTGCATCATTTATTTACCAGAATTGCAACGCATGTTTTCATAGATGAGATACTTAACTATTAATTGAATTTGTTGGAACCGCAATTAAACCATTCATATTTCCTGTGATTTACTTAGCCTTTATGTACGTTACGTGATATAGTTTACGCCAGGAAACGTTTCGGAATTTGTATTTCATTGTATTATATACATAATGTTTAAGCTGTTTATAAACTTATAGGTTATAGATTAGGTTTTTATTATCAAAGAAGATCTAGCTCATGCAGATTGATATGATCTTGCTTTATCGTTGTATAAAACTAAAGGATGAACACGAGTTCATGATCGTCATTTGTATATTGATTACTTTTAATTATGATTATTCTTGCTTATTGCGATGCTATTAAGAGTAATAAAAGTCATTCTACATGCTGACACCAATTTCATCACTAGCAACTGTTATCTTCTCTTCATTTTTTTAATTCTAGATCCCCTGTACCCTAATAGGGGCGTTACATTTGTATTTCATCTTTTCTCTGTTCACCTGTTTCTGCTTGGGGTTGTGTAACTTGTGGTAAATCACAAACTTTATATCTCTAACGTTGAGAGCTAGGCTTGGGGATATGATCGTTGGTGGTGTATGGTGTTGCTCTGTAGGCCTACATACGAAGACATCTGAAGAGTTGTTCTTTCCAGTATGGGCTGTTCTGATAACTTTTGACTATATAGGAATCTGTTAAACGTTCAATGCAGTACAGATCCATTAACTCTCGGCCAGAGTGGGGTTATCTAATTCCGTTGTCGGAATCCTTTAATATTGAAGCGGGGACGTTTCCGTCTTAGAAGGGTGCAGTGTAGCGCCTCAACATATTGGCCGAGGAGCAGGGGCAGAGCGATTTTTAAATGGGGGGGGGGGGGGGAGGACGAACAAAAAGAGGACACTTTCTGGAAAAGAAAGGGCACCTACAAAGGGAAACCTCAAAGCGAAAATATAGAATTTGTATACATCGGTATATAAAGGCCCTTATACCCCTTAGATTGTGGTTTGATTATCAGAAATGATTTTATTGTTTGTTTCTCTCTTCGCATGGGCCATAATTTGCAGTTTGTGTGATGGTTTAAATATTTATTTGCGAGCGAGCACATAATTTTAAGATTTATGTGGTGGCAGTGCAAAAAATTACATCTTTTAAAGAGGAAAAAGTAATCCTATTCATGAAAGATTGAAAAGATCTTCTATACGAAACAAAATTTGTTAATATAAAATGCGAGCGTACAAAATATAAGGGGCATCTCTCAAATTTGAAAAGAGGCGTTTATCAGAGGTGTGAGAAGGGGAAGGGGCTCTATAAAAAAAGAAAAGGGGTATTATCAGAAGAAAAAATGGGACATATGTCAAAATTGTGAGAGGGGAGAAGGGGCACTTATCAGAGATGAAAACGGGCACTTATGAGAATTGGAAGGGGCACTTATAACAAAGAAAAAGGACACTTGATAAAGTAAAAGGGGCATCTCTCAGATTTTAATAGGGGCAATTATCATATGTGAAGGGGGCACTTAAAAGAATGTGGCACCTATTAGAAATAAAAGGGGCACTTATTTTCATGTATAAAAAGGGTCACTTTAGGGGTACTTGAAAAATTAGGGGGGGGGGGCACTGTGCCTCCCTGCCCTCTGTATATCCAATAGAAAACATGTTTGGATTACGTAATGCGTCATAGTAATATTCACACATTTCAGAAGATGACGGACAAGACTATTGGATTTGCATTAATTTATATTTTGGAAGTTTTTGCGATCATGTCCGTGGTGTTTCTAACTTTCTAATAAACTACCTAACTGACAACATGGAATCTAATATCATATTCCTTCTAGATTGTATATCTCAGCATGTTTGATTCTCTTAACAATCAGGCTCTCGAGTCAGATTATAACAAATCAAGCAAAATGTTCTTCTACAAAAAAAATAAACTTTCAGTCTTACAATTTTTCGCTAGGTCTTATCTAATAACACACAATGAAACAGTATGAAGTCATAGATATCAATATTTATTCATAATTTATATAAGTACTCTGCAATTTAATGTTTAATGTCCATTAAACGAAAATAATAACTACAAATGAAACAAAGGGGAGCTACCACAATACAATTCAAAGATAGTACTAGTGAAAAATAGTGAAATCTAAATCTGTATGCTAATTAGCACATAAAGTCTAGTAGAGTTACGAGATGCAAGCAAATATAAATGCTTTTGATACAATCATTCTATTATTGAGCGTTTCTACTACTCCCAATAGATGCAAATCTATTGGAGTATTGGAGTCGTAAATGTACATGTAAATGTTTCATATTTATATTCTTTATGGTGATGTTGTGGGATAAATCTAACGGTGTGCACCAAGTGCTGGCATCCAAGCTTCCATCATGCATAAATTTACTATCCCCTTTAAGTGCTATGATTTGCCATCACATATTTGCTAGGTTACTGATGTAGTACATGGAGTTGAGAGGTATAGTCTTACGGTTTTGATGAAGGTGATTCTACAAGGAATGAATCACTAAAATCATTCTTTGATCTAGCATCTAGTAAGATTATCTATTGCATTTTGCCTTCAATACATCAGACGATTTTTGCTACATTTTGAGCTTCAGAATAGACAATCACTCACTAAAATATACCCACTTACTACAGCTAATAAAATGATTGTAACACGAACAAGACAATCTCAATTATTCTTCAATTGCACACAAACATTAAGACAATACTTCATAATGTACCATGGAATGCTTTTCAGGACATTGAATATGAAATACTGTTTGAAAACTCTCACATTCACATTATCTGTTTTGGAGCCAGAAAAGCGTTAACTCTACTAAAATACATCAACACATATGAGTTAACGCCCTTCTGCCTCCAAACTAACATAATATTTTCCTCATAATTAAACATGCAAGGTTTGAATTCTTAAATGCAGCGATGGTTCCAATTAAAAGAAAAATCTTTACTGGGTCATCTCAAACACAGGTCATCTAAAACATTGTAATCTTAGGCATATATCAAATATATCATATAAAGACACATCCCTACTCATACCTGCTGACTCCTTCGTAACAAGAAAACAAGATTTCTGATGTTTTTATATTTGTATAAGACTTGTATGATACACTTGTTTATCAAAACAAGTTTATCAAAACGAGTTTTAAACAAGTGTTAGCTAACCTTTGGAAATATACTACATGTCCAATGAGAGACCATAGATTAATAATGGTTGAAAATTCAGAAATGCAACGACTAACTTGGATAATGCATGGTACATAATTGCTGAAATCCATTTTAGAGATAGCATTGCTATCAAACAGGAACATGCACATTCCTCACATCATGGTATAACTAGATGGGTTTTTTTGGTGACATAATGGCAAATATAGTCTCACAAAATATAACATTTCCACTGAATGTTAGAAAGTTCAAATAAAACATATCTACTGAAATAATTTGATATAACGGCTGAGAGATACAACTAGATATACATGTATAATTTTGTTCATTTTTCAGTGTCTGGTCTTTTCAGCAGATGCAGGGCAAACAATATTGTGATACTTATGAAAGATGCCAGTACTTTCACAATCATCTCTCTTGCCTGCAAAATGAGCAACCTCCCTTTCCACATGGAAAAGCTAGCAATAGAAATATCCAGAGCCAGAAGGGTGTTACATCTGGGGCCCGTTTCATAAAACTTTTTATCTATAACAAATGCTTAATTTCTATGATAAATTTGCTCTCAGCCAATCAGATACCTTGATTCAGTAGCTTATAACAGTAGCTTGTAACTTGTTATTGATGTCAAGTTTTATGAAACAGGGCCCAGTATTAAAGTACACAAGTTCATGCCCTTCTCGCTTCAAACAGACAACATGGAAATGACTGCTGGATAAAACACTGTTTCACAAATGACGATATCCTACCACAACACCCACTGAATGAAATCCTATTAACCACGTATTTTGAATTGAATCCTAAATAAAGCTATGGGTACCATCATGCCTTTCCTAAAGCCTTCTTGATATCTTTTACCAGCATGTTACCAATCACCATCTTCTCGCAGTTAGAGGTGATTCTAGCTTTGCCCTCACTCAATACCTGCACCGTCAACAGGGCCGATGTCCCGGCGGATACCGTCCTTCCAGAGAACCTGTTTCACAAGACATCATAAAGGAAAGATCAATTGTTACTCCAGAACGTATTATGTCAAGAGACTAGTGAAACACGGTGGTTCACAAAGGGGTTTAAAAATGTAACAGCATTAGGTATTCATTCATAATGTTAAGTTTGAAAAATCACCAACAGGTTAGTATTTATTCTTAATCAAAATTATTTATGAAATATTAGTCATAAAATGTGTTTGAAAATGCTTTAAAATATAGCTCAGATAGCAATAGAGTTTAAGAACCTTAGAGCCCTCATGCAAGCACTGGAGAGTGGCACCAAGGGACTTTGTGCTTTGCAAGCATTAGAACATACTCCTTCCCCATTTCAATTTTTCATCATTGAATCTTTAATTTAAGTTTGTGGTCTACACAGAGTGAATAGTTCTTAAAGATAGTGTACCACTTTGAAAAGTTTTTCAAACCTCATGAAATTTGGCAAGGATCAACATTATACCTCTGAAATCATATTCATTGGTTCCATAGTATTTTTGACGAAGAATTACAAACTGATTTGTTTAAATATTCATACTACTAGAAAGTATCGCACACCTTTTAATGAAAAAACATGGTATAGTCTCATTAAAAACCATGTTTGACAAATTATTTGATTAGGATCTAGCAGTGAGTTGTATCATACTAGCTATTATAAATTTCTTCACAAAATCAGTTGAGAGACGTAATATCTATTTGATTTCTTATCAATCGGCTTAAGTCCAGTTTCATTCCAAAATAATTTAGTTTCCCCTTTTCCATCACCACCAGAATCAAGACTTTCTTTAAGTAATGCATATTTTATTTGTAAGTCCAAATGAATGCCTTGAAATTAAAAAAACGTTGATGACACTAACCAAAAAGAGACACTCGTAAGTATCGCATCAAGAGCTTACCTGTATATGAGTTTACTGGGATCACTGGCTGGGACGATCTGAATGTTGGCCGTCTCACCCACACACCTGATCAAATCTTTCTCTTCTCTGTTGCTTGCGTCTATGTCGCACTTATCAGAGTGTTCATTCATACCCGTGAGCTTAGCTGTCAAATAAAGAAAATAACAACGACATACATAAATAAGACAATTCAGAGATACAATCTGTGCATAAACAGATATAGGTTATTGTACCAAATTGGAAAACCGACTGAGAAACCAGTATTAGTTTGGCTATAAGACAAAGACAATAACAATAATTAATAAATTAGGATTAAATTGGGCGTGGGCACAGCCTCTTTATTGTTCAGTCATACTGGGTGGCTGCTTGAAAGCTAATCTACTGTGCTATCATCAAGCTCTGTCAAGCCTTTCAAATCGTTGGACGCCGGGTGGATGTTGCAACTGGAGCCTAAATGTTTGATTATATATAACTTTTGAAAATAAGGTCAAAATTATGAACAGCACAATGCCCCAAGGTCAAACTGGAACTTTGACACATACACGTTTGTGAGGCTAAATTTTGTGAATGAAGGAGAACGGTAAGTTAAAGCCTATCTGCACTAGTTTGGCCAGGAGGGATTAGACCTCCCTGCATGGTCACTGACAGGTGGTTTTCTCATCAAATCAGCTCTCAATTAACATAAGAAAAAGGGGTCCATGGGGGACCAATGGTCACCAATTAGGCATTGTTTGCTATATAGAGGGCGCAAGTAGCTGTAAGTAGTGCAGTGCGGCATTAAAAGATTCAAGGTTGATTAAAACTGATGATGAGCTTACATTGTTGGCCTAAGAAGTCTCTCTCACTGAGTGCGACGGGTTGCAAAAGTTCTCCTATGGGTGCTTTCACCGTCACACTGAACTTCCGTGATTCAGTACTGAAAGAAAACAAAACAAAAACAAAATATCATACAAACATGATCGTAAAAGACTTTACATAAAATCAACCTTAGGCAAATTTCAATTACTTGATCCATCATCCTATTAAAATGTGTTAACCTTGCAATGATGTACTACGTAAATGGAACATGTTTTCTATGGATAGTACAATAGTGTATTGAAATTTCCCTTAAGCTGATTTTTCCAAAGTCTTTTTGATCGTATTTACAGAACATATTAAACGGTATCTCATTCTAAGTACAGTTGTCTCATATCAAGACACTCTCAAATAAAACAAAGTACATAGATTACATTTTTTTCTGACAGGAAGCCTGAAAATTAATTGAAGTGAACCAATTATGCTCTTAATGTAAAAGGTTCTATGTATTATATTACCGTATTCAAAATACTACTTCTACAAAGAGATATTGCAGTTTAAATAGACTGTCAGTATACATGAGAACTGTTTCTTAGAGGCAGGTTAGATTACAGTTGAAAACACTCCATCCCTAGGATAGAATGTTAAATGGAGTAGAGGAGAGTCACCACCCTCCACCCTTGCATATTAAGAACCAACTGCCCTATTCATATGACATATGAGAAAAGGGGAAAACGGTGGTGTAGTGGTCCACCTGCACACCCCCAATCAGATATATATAACGGGAGGAGAGATCTGAGGGTTACAGACATCAATTCACTTTGCTTCTCACCTCCCAGACGATGCTTAATTATTATAACATTGACAATAATAATAATAATAATATCAAAAGTAATGATAATAATCATAATCATCAACAATACCACCACCACCATCTTTCATCATCATCATAACCATCATCACCAACGCCGCCGCCGCCGCCGCCGCCGCCGCCGCCGCCGCCACCACCACCACCACCACCACCACCACCACCACCACCACCACCACCACCACCACCACCACCACCACCACCACCACCACCACCACCACCACCACCACCACCACCACCACCACCACCACCACCACCACCACCACCACCACCACCACCACCCTTGAAATATGGCTGAACTTACCAGATCTCAAAATTGGCAGGTTGTGTTGTGTCCCTGAAGTCAATGCCAATGATTGCAGTTGAGGACTGACTGACGGTAAGGTTGGTGATTTCTGGGAACTCATGCAGTTTCATACCAGCTGCCAACTTGGTCTCTCCTACAAGAAATGGAAAAACAAGATAAATGCAACTGCGTCTCTAAGGGTGTGTTCAAGCAATTTTTTGAAGCTAGGATCACAAACATGAATCACAAATCAAAACGCCGTTAAAAAACACGGTTACTGCGGGAAAGCGTTCAAGCGATTTTTCATCAACGCTGATTCTCGCCCATTTCAAGCCCAGCCACTGCTCATCACATAGTCCATCAAACCGGAACAGGCCACGATAATGACGTCATAGAATCATGATTGAGATCTCAAGCGAGTTCAAGCGAATATTAGCGACCGTGATTCTGCAGAATCACGATACAAAACGCATCTTTTTCAGTGTTTCATGTTTGTGTTTTTAAACAAGTTTATTTTTACGACCGACGAAAAATCGCTTGCACGCAACCGTGTTTTAAACTAAACATCTTTGAAAACCATGATTCTATTTTTTGTTGATGAATGATCCTGTGACCTTTAACATTTGAACCATTTGACCAAACTACTAAGAGAGCAGGTATAAACTTGTTAGCAAACCTGTGGGGAGGTCAGACATACTGCTTTAAGTCCTATTCTAGGGCCTTGGTAATGTGGATTAAAGCCATCCAACTTGAATTTAAACCTTTGACCTCTCTGTTTACAAACCGTACCCACCGCTCTACTATTGATCAGTGCACCTCCTCAAAATATAATTTGTAACTCATTGATGTTATTCTTATCCTTCTTTATACATGTACCTAACCTGCAAGCACGGACCCCATATTTGATACTTTATTACAATGAATAATTATTGCGTCTTGAGTGAAGCCTAGCCCAGTTCCTACTTTATTTCATATTTTCATACATGTATTATTGAAAGAAATTTGTATGGCAAAAATATTCGATTCTGACTAAATGCCAAATCAAACCAAAACTAGATGGAACTTCGACTGCGCGCAGTCGAAAATGATGCCTCCGTCATAGAGAAATTATACAAACCAAAACAGAAGAAAGTTTGCAAATTCAACGTCAATTTAATCCATTATCAGGTTCTCAGAATATTGTGATTACAAGCAATTTCTCATATACATATATGACCCTTTGATCTTTGACCTCATGACCCTAAAATCTACTCAGTTCATTGGCTTTGCAAGATGTCCTGAGTTAAATAGTTATCCATCTGTCAGTTGTAATGAGAATGCGTTCACAAGCTATTTTTGCATACATAATGAGCCCATGACCTTTGACCTCGTGACCCCAAAATCTAATCAGTTTATCGGCTCTGCAAGATACATACATGACCAAAGTTTGGCAGGAATCCATCAATCGGTTCTTCAGATAACGCAATCACGAGCTGTTTTTGCATACAAAATGAGCCCTGTGACCTTTGACCTCTGACCTCGTGACCCCAAAATCTAATCAGTTCATCGGCTCTGCAAGATACATACATGACCAAAATTTGGCAAGAATCCATCAATCGGTTCTTCAGATAACGCGATCACGGGCTGTTTTTGCACACATAATGAGCCCTGTGACCTTTGACCTCTGACCTTATGACCCCAAAATCTTATCAGTTCAGTGGCTCTGTAAGATGCATACATGACCAAGGTTTGGGAGGAATCCATCAATCGGTTCTTCAGATAACGCGATCACGAGCTGTTTTTGCATACATAATGAGCCCTGTGACCTTTGACCTCTGACCTCGTGACCCCAAAATCTAATCAGTTCATCGGCTTTGCAAGATACATACATGACCAAAATTTGGCAAGAATCCATCAATTGGTTCTTCAGATAACGCAATCACGAGCTGTTTTTGCATACATAATGAGCCCTGTGACCTTTAACCTCTGACCTTGTGACCCCAAAATCTAATCAGTTCATCGGCTCTGTAAGATGCATACATGACTAAAGTTTGGCAGGAATCCATCAATCGGTTCTTCAGATAACGCGATCACGAGCTGTTTTTGCATACATAATGAGCCCTGTGACCTTTGACCTTTGACCTCGTGACCCCAAAATCTAATCAGTTCATCGACTCTGCAAGATACATACATGACCAAAGTTTGGCAAGAATCCATCAATCGGTTCTTCAGATAACGCGATCACAAGAACGGGACGTACGGACGTACGGACGGGACGTACGGACGTACGGACGTACGGACGTACGGACGGACGGACGGACAACCCGAAAACATAATGCCTCCGGCTACTTCGTAACGGAGGCATAAAAAGAAGAAGAAGGTTATGTCAATGTCAGGAGCTGTAAAAGGCCTATGGACTATAGTCTCTGCATATTCTTCTAGCTCGGACCCTCTGTTTTACATTACGGCCGACAAGGGTCTGTTCCTGCACACTACTCCTTACCTATGCTTATGTTCTGTATCTTGGCGCTACTGTTATTGACGAAAGTGACCTCTACAGCCACCATAGTGGTAGAATAGATACAGGTTGTTCGAGGGAATCGGTAGGTCGCTGATAAACCCCCGCTGTTGACCCGATTCAAAAGCTCAAACGTCTCCTTAGAAGGAAACATAACTCCTCCAGCCTGTACGGAAGATGAAAAGTATTGACGTTACTGGTTTAATCACTGAGTACTATCTCATGGCAAATTGGCAACACGTCATGATGGAATAGAAAGCTTATGACCAGATGACTGCTTTGTTTCAGAGCCATAACAACAATTCATAAACTGCATGTACTTTCATAATAATAATAATAATAATAATAATAGTTCGTCCTACATGTACATGTATCATTAAAGTGACTCGGTAACATTGTTGAAGGTTGATGAAAAAATTGCTTAATTTTTGTATAAAATGTTATTTACTATAGTACTGACCCTCTGACATGCAAAAAATCCTGAAAAAATTCTCAAACCACAAAGATATCTATTTATGTTTTTCTTTGAAGGAGTCGATGTATGACACCCTCTAACAGTGATTAACAGTAAATTCTCCCAACCTTTTTGAATTTTCCTGACCGTTTTTCCATGAAAAAAAGACATAAAACAGGCTATAAAAAATCTGTCAACACTTAAATTTCTGGAATGAAATGTGGAGCTATTTTATTGCTTTGTGACGGAGCTATTTTATTGCTTTGTGACGATTTCTATTCACCTAAAATGTAATTAAATTGTAATAATATAGTTGGGAGAATTAAGGAATCGATCAGATCAGTTTTTCCCAATTTTTACCATGAATAATGGTCCGTTTTCACTAAAATTTTCAGATTATTTTTAATTGTACATCTAGCATTGAAGTCACTACCTTAGCACCACTATCTCTCATCTGAACAATGTTACCAAGTCCCTTTAAGAGAAAAAGTACAATGCAGGCGATATGTATATCTTCAAGTTTTAGCTTAAGAGGGAATTGTGAGTATTTGTAGAAAACACAAAACAAGTTCATTTGTGCAATAAATTTGAAAATCTGCAGTTTGTTTGTTGTGGCATTATGTGCAAATGCATCATTTTCTGCTTTTCTATCTACTAATTTTTGTCTTGATGATTCCTCTTGAAAGCTAGATCAATTTTGAACTTCTTTCAAAGAATCACATTTATTAAAGGTAATGTTACACTTACATGTACAAACTACTGATACTGCTGTTTATGTAACATAAATTTGACTGACATTTTACTTTCTTGCATGAAGGTACATGTATCTAGTACCTCGAGGTGACTTCTGAGAAGTGTTTCTATGAAATTGTAAAAGGCTGATATAATCGTAGTGAAAATCTGTATTGAACACTGGCTGAGCATCTCAAAGGGAAAGGTCATGTAGAATCATCAATCATATCTGTATATCGTTTTAACCCAAGTTATTCTTAATTATATGCATCTAGACACCAATGTGCTTTATGCTACTATGAACTACACACTCTATTGGCATTACAAGTGTAGAAAAAAGGCCACGACAAGCATCTACATGTATCCGCTAGTCTAATTATTCATCTAATATTTGAAAATTCTTATTATTACTATTAGTTATCAAAATATCCACAACAATACTATATCAGCTACAAATAAAAAATTAAAAAATTAATAAAAACATACAAAACCGACCGAATATATTGAAATTCTAGAAAATAAACAAATAAATAAATAAATAAATTGTGAATACACTAAATAAAAGTACAAAATGCAAGAATAGCATTCCCTCCACATGCCCAATCACTATTTCTAAATCTAAACACAAATTCATTCAAATGATAGTGTTTGCACTATTTTCCTTCTTTAGTTTAGTCAAATCATGAAGATGTCTTTAAAGCAAACACAAATAAAACATTAATTGCCAGTGAAGAACCAAGCAAATTTTGACAATAACCCGATCTTCCCACATGCTTTCATTGATTTTACTATCAGGACTACCGGTAAATAACTCTTGCTGGGCTTTATATACATTGATTTCCTTTATTGATGATTTTTATAGTCAAATCAAGCTTGTCAGACAACTCATTTGCAGTGTTCATGAAATAAAATCATATTTTATGCTGTGATATAATCTTATTTGTAATATTTCCTTGCATGAAACTTTTATAATGCCTCACAACTTGCAAATTTTGCATAACTTTCATGGATGAAGGTTATGGTAATATATTGTTTTATTGATTACTTTTTAAGAATGATATGATGATCTCCAAGAAGATGCAAAAGGACATCTTCCTATATCAATTGCAAACAAAATCGCAGTAAATACCTGTAATATGCTAAATCACACTGCCCTTTTTTGTTAAAATCCAAAGACTGTTTGAGTTTTGAACAAACTTATGTGCATGTCAAATAAGCTGAACATATAAAGGCTGAAAGGGCAGATATTTTGGCAAGGTATACATAGCTTTCATGTTCTGACATTATACATGTCTGTATAATGTCAGAACATGAAAGCTATAAATATGAATATAGTGAGATATCTAAGAAATATATGCTATCAGTAATTAAACAAGATACCTTTATATATATTCAGACACATTTCATTTACCACAGGCATATTTCATCTCATAAACTACCAGTTATCACCAATTCACCACCACCATCTTCCAATGATGATAAAATTTAAAAAAATTGTTGATCATTTCTACAAATAAATATGAACGGCAGTCAAGATAACACATAATTGATGGTTCCCTTTCATGTATATAAACAATTTTTAAATTAAAAGATGGCTTAAATGTATGCCAACCAGCATATGATAATAGGAGAGACATGTATATTGATGAATACATTTCCACACATGATAGTGGACTGTGGAAGGTTATCAAAATGCATAATTGTGAATGTGTGAATCATTTTGCTGATGATTCTAGTAACTACAGTGAAGCTAAATCTATTGGAGTGTCCAACCTATGTGAAAAGGCCTTCAGCATCTCTGATATTTAATTTGATAAATTTCTTTTATAATGTACCTATGACATTAATTATTTGTCTTATGCTGCTCCTTCTAGAATGACATATTTGTTTGCATGATAGACAATTATTCAGGACTTTGTATATTTTTGTGGGAAAAATTAATCCACTTGAATTCATGCTTAAAAATCAATATTTGATTCTGTCCGCTAACAAAGAAAATTGTATAAAAACTTTAGAAGGTTATATCCTCAAATGTAATCAAACTGACAACAAATCTTTGATATTGGGTCAGTTTTTATTTGAAAAGATAATTCCTTGATTTTTTGTTGTTGGGAGGGGGGGGGGGAAATCAAATGAAATAAGACACAGGTTCAACACTCCAGATCTATTCTGTTTGATAGCTAGATGAGTGAATGAGCATGATATACTGTAAAACCAGACATATTTGCATACATGAAATGCTTCAGATTCAGAGCGACAATTTTTCCGTAATTCCGCGTAAGTTTCTTGTCATATGTGCAATTCGCCAAAGTTTCATCTAGCAAAGTTTCTGGTTTTACAGGTTAAAGTTGTCCCTCTTGAACCCATGATTGCACACAAGTCATTTCAAGAAGCATGGGATGCAATGAATGAATAAAACCATTCTTTCTAGTTCTAGGATCGGTTCTATTTTACCTTGGCCATCTGGGACATCTGCTCTGAACTCTGGTACAAAAAAACATGAAGGAATTCAAGACTTAGGACTTAAAGAAAAAATCAACAAGAAATGGTTGACTTTAAGGGCTCTTCTCAATCGTGAATCCACACATGCCAAAAATTAGGTAGTTCTCAAGCCAAAAAGTAGGAATACAATTTATTTTGTTCATGTGTTTTTTTACACAGAAGTTTTTTTTCAGAATAGAGAGGAATCTTTGGTTCATAACATGAACATCGAATCAAGCTAAAATAAATTCAAAATGAAGTCATTCCTCCAAAATATGAATGGTTGGCAGCTTTGTGTATCTGATGACAACCAAATGAATGAAAAAGTATTTCAATCATTGTCCAATCTTAACTGAGTAAAATCGGGAAGAGCCCTAACCCTCCTGTGAATACATGAAAAACTGGAAAACAAGACCACAAAGGAAAATATTATCATGTTATTAGGTATTGAAAATAGGCTATGTATAGATGGAATACAGCATCATGCAGTTAGACAAATAATCAAAGATGAAAAGGGACTGATGCCCAGTTAGATAACAAAATAAATCATGCAGAAAGAAGAAATGCGCATCAAGTTTATCTATTTTTACTTATTTTTCAAAGTTAAATGTTTTTCCAATTAATTCAATAAACGAACATAATAAAGTATGGTAAATTTCTAAGAAATTAAACTAATATCTTGAATTCCTTGTGCAAATCCATTTTATAACTTTCTATCCTTATTTATAAGAGTAAAATTAGACTGATATATATTTCAAATTGCTGAAATTTCATATATATAGGAGAAATATTTCTTGTTTATAGATCTTTAGTGCAATATCATTCTTTGTTGACAAGAAATCGAAAGCAACATCATAACCCATAATGGATGCATTTCCTTGCAATACATATCCCAGGATAAGGAGCAGTTTCTCTAAGGTTTTAACTAATATCTTCTAAAAGTACTTAGCTTATTAAAGAAGAAGTCATTTTGACATTTTAAATTGAAGCGCTTGTCATGTTCAACCCTGAGTATATCATTTAGTTAACAGATATTGAGAGAGATATTGACAAATTTCACATTTGTATCCCTAAAATAACTGTATGGTTGACAAGGTTCTGATTTTGGTTAGCTTCTGTATGAAAATGATATATCAGGGATTAATTGCTCGCAGAAATTACAAGTAGAAGAAACAAAATATATCTGCATAGAGTTAGAGCTACATGCATACATGTATGAGAGATACACATGTTAAGATACAGACAATTTAAGTTTGTTAGGGGTAATCATAACTCATAGTATAAGCTTCTACCAACCTTACAATTCAATAGGCAAGCTTTCATCCACTCCTGTAGACTTTATACTCAAGACTAAAAGAACTCAAAGAGCTCTAAGATTAAGTAATCCCTCTCAATCAGCAGTAGCAGAAAAATCTTCGACAGGCTACATGTCATTTGGATGGGATGATGTCCAAGTTGCTTAATCCCTTGCTGAATAGAGATTCTGGCTATTCACTTTCCCCTATCTTTGCTCCAGCGATCTTGAGGCAGCAGACCACAAAAACTGTTTGAAAGAATCACCTGGCTTGGGAAAGTCCACAGGAGTGGATGAAACCTTGAATACTAACTTTTAATGTTGGTAGAAACTTAGACTAGGAGACATGTTTAAGATGTTTGAGATGTTCTTACCATAGGTTTGTCACTAAGTGATAATCCTTGAAGATCTTTGGCTAGGGTAGGAGTTAGCATGCTGGTGGGTCCTGCAGGTGTTACAGGCTGAGATGATTCTCCTGGTGGACCAACTAGAGAAACATAGAGAACACCTTAAAGTTACGGAATAACTCAAACTGATGGACCAACTAAAGAAACTTAGAGAACACCTTAAAGTTAAGGACCTTATGAACTGAAGTACGAATCATAGGGAACACCTCAAACTTATGAATCAACTAGAGAAAACTAGAGAACACCTGAAAGTTATGGACTAAGTCAAACTGATGGACCTACTGGAGAAACATAGAGAGCACCATAAACTTATGGGTCTAGTGAAGGATATTCATGAACTTTTTGACTGACCTATCCAACATAGAGAGCACCTTAAACTTATGGACCAACTGGAGAAATGTAAAGAACTCCTTAAACTTATGGACCAACTAGAGAAACGTAGCGAACTCCTTAAACTTATGGACCAACTAGAGAAATGTAGAGAACTCCTTAACCTTACGGACCAACTAGAGAAACGTAGAGAACTCCTTAAACTTATGGACCAACTACAGAAACGTAGAGAACTCTTTAAAATTATGGACCAACTAGAGAAATGTAGAGAACTTCTTAAGTTGATTGACCACATGCAGAAATGTAGAGATCTCCATAAACTTTTATACCAACTAGAGAAACGTAGAGAACTTCTTAAACTTATGGAGCAACTAGAGAAACATGTTATCAAAAGTAACTTTCACCCAAAAAACAAGAAATTTTAAAAAATTGCAAAAATTTAAGTGTTTTACTTTTTATGATTCAATAATTTTGTGGATTGAAACTTTGGCAAAACTGAAACTCTCATGAAATTTGTGAATGTTTTTCTTGACTGTGGTTTCTAGTTTTAAAGTATCATAATAAAAACAAAAGGTTACTGTTTTGTGTTTTTCAACGATTCCTACATCATTTAGACAAACCCACATGCACATACAATGACAACAGTTAATTTCTCTCAACTGAATAAATAAATAATCAAATTTCATATAAGAACAGAGAGAGAGACTTACAGTCACCAAAATCTAAGAGTTGCATTGTTGATTCAGCTTTCTGTTTTCCTTTCTTCTGCTCCTTGGATGATTTCTGTGGTGTTTTCTGATAAAGAAAAAGAACAAAAAAAAACAAAATAAATATTCACATTGACACTAAAAGAACACAACATGCAATCAGTATGATAGAAATTACTGGACTATTTGTCTCTATGTATAGTCAGTACACTATGGAGTTTTCTGGTAGAAAAATACAAAACAGGGTAAAATAAATATATTAAAATTGGTGCTAAAGAAAGAAACAGTATGCACCATTATTATCTAATCTAACTGTCTACTTGTTTTCTAGTACAGGTATAGGGTAAAACAAAACAGTACCTGGTGTTGGTGTTAAGGCTGTGCACAACAGTGTAATGAGGTACCCGAGTACACTCCCAGGCTTACAAGCGAATACTCGAATATTCGGACGCCATGTTTTGTTATAATTTGTTTGAATTTTTTTGAATATTTTGATTTTTTTTGGATTTTTTTGTTGATTTTTTTTGTTTGTTGCCACCACCATACCTTTGGAGCGGTATCCCAGTTCTGTCGCCGAAAACGCATGCAATTTTACTTCGAGTTGCAGTTGAAGGCGCTGATTTAATACCGTATTTTCCGGCGTAAAGGTCGCAGTATTTTCAGGTGAGAAAAAATCAAAAAGTCCGGGTGCGGCGTATACGCAACAACAACAAAATTCAGCGGTCAAAACATCACATCCATTTGCACGTATGGGACTATAGGAACGGTAGCATGACTAGACAATGGTACAGGACAATTCTAGAATAACTCCACACAACTTACCGACAATTTTATGTTGCATAGTTGACATGAAGACGAAAAAACTTATTTTTCTAATAAAATCTGCCGATAGATCTAGATCTAAGTCCGTACCATTGCATCGCCAAAAAGTAAACAAAGGGACAGGCTAGGCCGTCACTTACGGAGCTAGTTGCCACGCAACGCAACTGCGCAGGTCGAAAAATGCTATTTCGGATTACACCGCACATCGAGGAAGGGGTATTGTAGGATACCAAATCTGCGTACGACAAGCGCGTAGCCAGGATTTCATTTTAGGGGGGGCGGTAGTGAACACGCAAAGCGTGCGAATCACTTTAAGGGCGCGCGAAGCGCGCTCCCTAGGGGGGTGGGTGCAGGGAGGGGGGAGTTTCCCCCCTCCCCCCTGAATTCAGCCCCTCCCCCCTCTCACGCGAAGCTTTGACGTTTCATTAAATAATTAGAGAAAGAAGACGATTCGTTGTACCTTACCCGACTCTTAATCCCGGTCTGGATTCTGTCCCCCCCCCCCCCCTCTCGCGCGAAGCTTTGACATTTCATTAAATTATTAGAGAAAGAAGGCGATTCGTTGTACCTTTCCCGACTCTTAATCCTTAATTTGAACTCAGTCTCCCCCTTCCCGCGCGAAGCGCGGAAGCTTTGACGATTCGTTGTACCGTTCTCAACTCTTTTTCCCTCTTTCTTCCTACGTCCTCTTTCTTTTTTTTCTTCTCTTTCTCTCTCTTTTTTTTTTTGGCCGGCGTTTTGGGGGGGGGCGACCGCCCCCACCGCCCCCCCCTGGCTACGCGCCTGGCGTACGATACAGTACTAGCTTAAAAGTCAATAAGATCTGCTAAATTATGATCATTTTTGAGGTTAACTTCTTGTTGATTTATAAGAATATTGATGAATTTGGTATAGTTTGTAAAAAAAAAAGAGTGTTCTCTACAAGAAAATTACGATCATTTTGTTTGGTCCGTTTTTTTTTTCTCTCTCTCTCTTTTTTTTTTTTTTTTTTTTTTTTTTTTTTTTCCTCTACGAAATGTCAAAGTTGGGGGTGCGGCCTATACGGCGGTGCGGCCTTTACGCCGGCAAATACGGTAATAATAATAACAGTAAACAATGCTGTTTTCAAAACCAAAGATGGCAAAATAATCCATTTTCCTACAAGTCCAAACAGAAATCCAGACATTTGGTCCCAGTTTCTGAGTGGTGAGTTTGAGAGTGCTTGAGTTGGGAAACATTTTTACCGACGACACCATGCCAGCGGCCGCCGCTCACCCAGGCACGGGTAAGCGTCGGCCTGGACAGATTTTTTTTTTTTTTTTTTTTTTTGCGGCCGAATATTCGGGTACGAGAAATCGTACCCGAGTAGTTGTCAACCGTGCGGGTACTCGAGCATTTGACTACACGTCGCAGCCCTAGTTGGTGTCAATGCTATAATGACTTAAAAGGAATGACTAGAAGAAAAAAACTACCCGGTACGGTAGTGGTCTTTGTAGACAGGTTCCTTTAGTACATGTTTCAATGAGAAACCATTTTCAAGGGAATCAAGAAATGTGGTCTTCGTAGACAGGTGGTCACTAAAACAGGTTTGACTGTATCTAAAATCTTTTGGCTGGTTACCTTTTTGACTGGTTTGATCTCTTCTTCACTCTCTGACTCGCTCTCCTCACTGGAGGAATCTTCTGATGACTCTGACGTGCTCTTCTCAGAATCTTCCGATGACGCTGATGCATCTTCGCTCTCGTCTTCCTCGTCGCTCTCCTCCTCATCACTGCTTTCATCTTTGTCGACGTCGGAACCCAACTCGCTCGCCGATCCCGAGCCTGATTCACTGGCTTCTTCTACGAGATGATGAAAGTAAACGGTTTATGAATCAAGGAAGAGGTTCTCCGAACTGCATACAACAAAAAGTGCTCCGTCGTGCATTAAGTCATCAAAAGTTGGGACGTTCCTACAGCTTTGGCAAGGCTCCACACAAACTGTTTGGGTTGGGGTTCTGGGTTGATAGTTTAAAAGTCTAAATGCATAAGCCCATGTTAAAATTTTGAAATTTTGGGGGGTTCAGGTGCCTGTTAGTGTTGAACCTTGCCTTTGTTTTCTAATATACTTCATATATCGCTACCAATATTTGTAATAATAATAAAAGTAGTATTAAACTACATCATGATAGTAATAATAATAGTAGTAGTCATCATAATAGTAATAATAATAGTAGTAGTCATAATTATGATAACAATAATAATAATGATAATAATCATTAATCATAATTGCCAAATCATTAACACTAATTAATATTATCTCTCACCTAAAGAGGATTCTTCTTCATCATTTTCTTCCTCGCTCTCCTCCTCTGAGCTGGAGTAGAAAGACTTGGTTGCTTTGGCTTTCTTCTTACTCTTACTCCCGGTTCTCTTCTCCTTCTCGTTGGTCCAAGGTAGGGCTTCCTGTAACAAATGAATGGCAACAAACCGATGAGGCAATATATTGTATATGATATAATATCTACTTTAAACAGAAAACATAACTCGGGTGCACTACTGTCCATTCATTTTGAAATGTTTGACATCTGTTTGCATAAACACTGTAATTCTAATTTTCATCCATACACTTTGAAATCTTGCCACAGTAAATATAACATCTCAATTCTCTTTTGTTTTCTTCTCTTTCTCTCTCTCTCTCTCTATTCCTTCTTCTCTCTCTCCCCATCTCCACCCCATTTTTAAAAATCTCTTCTGATTTTAGTTCATTTTACTAGAGTTTCTTTCTCCATTCTCTTTTCTCTAACTCAGTTTCGCAAAATATATAAATCATCCCCATTCTTTGATAAAAATAGACCCTGGCCAAGCAATGAGAGGTTTTTAAGACTTAAGAGTCTTTTCACCAATAGCAGTAAAGCATTACCTTTTAGTGACGTTCATGCATTATCTTTTGATAAAGAATGATAGGATTTACGCTTTGCTCATGAGCAGAAAGAGCAAAAGCTTTAAAAAAAAACAGTCTATTTCCAATGCATTATTCTGTGCCATTCTCGAATTAGAGCAATTTAGTTTCAACTAATAATTGAAGTCTCTAAATTGGCAATGCAGTATAAAATATAACAAGGGAAACGCTCTCGGCGGTCTAGCCTGCATTACGCAGTTGGATATGATGAAAAATTGAGGTTGGGACATTATTTGGAGGCAGGGTGGCCCATTAGCAGGTCCCCCAAAATGAAATCCTCTAAATTATAATCAGCATTTTGAAGTGAATATTGACTAAGAATCATCAGAAGAATTAATTACTATAATTTGTACCAAGATTGATAACTTTCATGAAATATCAACAAATAAAAAATTGATTCATAAATTCTCATATTAAGTTGTGAAAAACATAATCCCAAGTCTGACCTAAGATGACCTTTGACCTTGACTTCGTGACCTGGAATTTGTGTCATATGAAATTGTGATACTTGTTAACCCTTGGGTACAAGTTTCATGGAATTTGAACAACCACTTTTGAAATTATGCTAAAAATTCAAAATCTAGATGTTGATGCCACAACAAAGTCTAATTTGCAGACCTGAAATGACCTTCGACCTTGACTTTGTGACCTGAAATTCTCCTCACATGATTGGGTATACTTGATAACTCATTAATCCAAGTTTCATTGAAAAAGAACTTACACTTTCAAAATTATATAAAAAATCCCAAAACTTAACCTTGGTAGTTTTTTATGTTGACGCAGCTGCCGTCAACGCCGCCACCGGAAAAGCGGCGCCTTTGTCTCGCTTTTGCTACGCAGGCGAGACAAAAATCATGATTTTTGTGGATAAATTGGCAATTTTTCAGTGAAACCTTGCAACATCTTTTCCTGTTAGTTCATTTAATAAAGCATTTTTTTTTCTTTCTTCAAGCTATGAAGGAGTGGAAAATAAGATTGATTGTTGCCAAATTGAGGTGGGAAAGCTGATTCATTTAGAAAATAAGAAAAACACAAACCACTATGGGTTAAGAGGAACTCTGTTGACATACCTCCACGACTCTAGCACTTGGATCCGGGGCCTCTTCAGGGAAGTCTGGGAGCTCGATGTATCCTATGGCCTTTGCATTGATCATGTGCGAGAGAGAACCCAGCTGGAACTGGTCCCGATCTAAACCAATCATTGTAATAAATAATGCCAATGAATTATTGACTTGTAGGGTATAAACAAGCAGACAATGCGAGGAAAATACATACAGATTACCATATCTAAGTGTTCCTTTGTGGCCCTTTTTCTCAGAATTGGGAATTGCAGTACATTATCATGAGAAATTCAAAAGGCTTGTCTATTATCTACAAAACAAGTTCATCAAATGACAGACTGTGTCATGCTTTTTATTAGAATAAATTTCAAGAAAAGTTTCTGTTGAAGTATCATAAATACATTTAAACACAACAATAAATTAGACCCATAAATAATTTACAATCAAGACATCGTAACCCACTGAATATTTCTTTTTCATTACAGTCATAAAGGAATTATGTTATGTAATAACCAGACTAAATGTATGATTGGGAGCCCTATGTCTGCACACGTAACATTTGAATTAATATTGACAAAGAGATTTTAAAGATTCCTCTTGAGCTTAATCAGATATTATTCCTTACATTCTAAAGAGTAAGTGTGCCAAAAATGTCGTCAAAAGTCTAGCAAGGACAATGCCATTTTCACCCCCCAAAAAGTTGGCTTTGTCATTGTTACATCGCATAAAGAAAGGTACAGTCAAACCTGTCTATAGCGACCGCCCAAGGGAAACACAAAAAAGGTCTTTGTAGACAGGTTCCTTTAGTACATGTTTCAATGAGAAACCATTTTCAAGGGAAACAAAAATGTGGTCTTTGTAGACAGGTGGTCACTAAAGCAGGTTTGACTGTACCATGTCT
Source organism: Strongylocentrotus droebachiensis (assembly GCA_035222895.1). NCBI lineage: Eukaryota > Metazoa > Echinodermata > Echinoidea > Camarodonta > Strongylocentrotidae > Strongylocentrotus > Strongylocentrotus droebachiensis. Next base: position 255,126 of record JAVYIG010002015.1, on the reverse strand, counting down.
GCTCACTCATTACTTTTACATACAGTTTGTGATTGTGAAAGCACTTTGAGGCGAGTGAATACAATTACCTAACTTAGACTTTTCTAAATAGTTTTTTCTTGATTTTCGCACAAATATGTATAGAGATGAACATTTTGTGTTCGTAGCGTGTGTTGTTTGATAAGAATTGCGCAATTGCATGTACAGTCAAACCTGTCTATAGCGACCACTCAAGGGAAACACAACAAAAAAACGGTCTTTGTAGATAGGTTCCTTTAGTACATGTTTCAATGAGAAACCATTTCAAAGGGTTGTCTTTATAGACAGGTGGTCACTAAAGCAGGTTTGGCTGTATGTGCAGACATTTGTGTTCTAGCCCTATCTACTTTACCCTTGAAGACGGATTCAATGACGGGGGCTGGTTTGGTTGCTAGGATGATCTTCTTAGCGTGTTTGGAGAACGTTGTGGTCTTATCACCGGGGAGGAGGAGATGCCGGAAGAAACGGGCACGGTCTCGGATGTCGTAGTTCTGGTCATACTTGGCCAGGTTGAGCACGTACTGGAGCAGGAGTTTGGTCTGTGGGGTGAGGAGGAGATTGTTCCATCATCATCATCACCATCATTTGTTAAAATCAGCATTTTCTCTCTACATGTACACTTTAGTGTAGTGGTGGTTATTTTACCTGACTGCTAAGAAAGCTTAAATGCTTGTTAGTAAGCAACCAGAGGACCGGCGGCTTTAGGTCCTCTCCGAAAGACCTGGTAATGAGGATTAATGCCTTACTAAAGGGCACCAGCCTTGGTATCGAACACGGGTCGCCGGATTACGAGACCACTGCTCTACCAACTGAGATATCGTGCCTCCTCTACGTTAGGTATGTATCTCTTGTACAAGAATCGGCCAGTGTATGAGCCGCAAATACTGTATTTTTTTTAATCCATAAACCTTTTCCAATAAATGAATAAATAAATAAACATATTCTGCTGCTATTCAAGTTCCTTAAAAATTGTGGTGGAAAATCTTTAGAAATTAATGAGTGAGCTTTGCTGAATAAGATATACTCATAGAAGACACCATACCTGTTTGGAGTTGGTCAGGTAAAGCTTAGCTGCCAGGTTCAGAATCTGAAGTTTGACGATGTCTTCTTCATTGATGAATCCTTTGGCCATCTTACGGAGAACATCAGGAGCCATCTTAGGAACGTTGTCAGAGTATTCTCCTATGAGCCATAGAATACTGGCTCTAGCCATCGGTACCTGGTTAAAAACAGTAAAACAACTCAGATTTAAAAATATTTGTATTGACATTAACTTGCTTAAGTGTATAAATTGAATGTTGTTATACACCTATCTTCATTTAAAAATCACAGTGAGAAATAAGCAGTAAATTTGTTTATCTTCCAACAAAACCAAGGATGCAACATATAGTCTACTCTTAAAGGGTTGCCTAAGGAAAACTTTTGGTTCATCAACAGCAATTATACTTTCAGAAATATGCATAAAATGTATCCATGAGTTAACTTGTGTATTTCATCCTTTGCGTGCCAGTCAAACAATCGTCATAGTTAAAGGGGGTGTAGCATGGCAACTACTGGTTAACGCCATCTACGACTTCTTTTGGACAACTGCACGTAAAGGAATGGACTTGATTAATGGGAGTGCGCTAGCGTTCGCAAAACAGACCGAAGTTCTCCTCACTCTTTTCGATTTTGAGTATGTTGCACGCACGTGAATACTGCGGTCGTGTCGTCAACAGTCGTGTAATACCCGATTGGCCCCGAGTCAGGCCACAGGAAAGACACGTAGTCTTGTCATGCTACACCCCCTTTAAGCTGATGCAAATATAAATCTTGTTACTCACTGTGATGGCATCAGCTAGTTTGGTCATGTGACGTATGATCTCCTTGTGACCTGTAGGGTTCATCTGAAGTAGTTTACGTATCACCACCACACTCTCTGCTACTACAGCCTCTGTTGATTCAACCACACAGCAAATATATAAATGTTATAATAATAATAATAATAATCTTTTGAAGTCCACTCGAAATTTTAATAAGTTAAACCGGCAGCCACTGAGCAGCACCAGATCGACATTACTCTATCCCTTATTGTTGAATGCCACAACAAGGTGGCAACAACTCCTGTCTTTTAACGTCTTTTGGTGTGACTCGGCCGGGGTTCGAACCCACGACCTCCTGGTTGTGAAGCGGACGCTCTACTGACTGAGCCAACACACCGGATTGATTCTTATGAAGAAGAATAAGAACAAGTTACATTTTCCCTGAAAAAAGGGTATCCACATTTCTCAATCTTGGTTTTTTTGAAAGTCAGTATTCATCAGTTGCTCTTATGCTACTGGTCAGTCATCAGCATTATTTCATGACTGGCTGGTTAATCATTCAGTCGAAATGTCAAGTTGACTCCGGATCTACAGAATTTGGGATGAGGATAATTTATCATATGACAGGGATTCTGGTCACCATTATATAAAACAAATCATACAGATCATTTGTTCTGGCATTAGTGTAATCATCACTTCTAAGTACCTTCAAAACATTCCAAACACTTTTCCCCAAGTACCTAGTATAGATAATTCTTACTAATGCACTCACTGATATACAATATTTTGTAACAATAATCTGGATTTATAAAGCCCTTAATACAAAATGCCGTCTCAATGCGCTTTACATATATTATTACCCTGGTCATCGGATTAATTCACACGCACAATGTGCACCATCTCCACTCCCTGCGGATAAATTCTGCCATATAGACACAGTTAGGGCATATGGCAATGTCTATCACAAAGGCTTTCCTCATCCTACCAAGTCCTATTTCTCTCCTGGGTCCCAAGTGGCAAATGTAAACTAATGACTTGCCAAAGGACATCAGTGCTGTGTCGGGGATTGAACCGACGACCTTTGCATTTCAAGTCCAGTGCTTAAACCACTCAACTCACCATCTCTGTTTGACATGAGGCCCATGAGACCGTTCATGCACGACTCGGTCACTTCTTCTATGTTACTTGCACATCTCCCGATGGCCTGGATGGTAGCTGCTACAAACGCCTTGTCGGAACTTGTCACGTAGGTCTATGCAATTGAAAACAGTTGGAAATAAAAAGAGATGATTGGGGCCACAACATTAAAGAATACCTGTGGCAGTGAATTAAAGACATACTGAAGTTTTTTTTTATCTTGAACACATAAAATGAACTGAAAGCTAAAATTGACTTCCCGTTATTTCTGGCAGCCTTTCAAAGCCGATCTAATCAATTACATACAGACATGTTGAGTGTACGATGCTTTACATTGGCTCTTACGGCGCCACATATTAAAGGGCCTAACAATTCCTCAAATGCTAATCTGGTGGCGAGAATTTGAAACAATTTGTGCAAAAATGATGAAAATTATCTAAAGGTAATGTACACACCTGCAGTTCTCTGAGTATGGTTGAAATACTGGTTCCACTGGCAATGTTGGTCATGATCTCCAGCTTGAGAAGACGGATATGGGTCGCATCGCTGGAACGGACAAAGAAACTCTTGAGGAAAGGTTCAAACATACCCCTGCGGTTGGCGCTCATCGTGGCTACGTTGCTCAGGACGACAGATTGCACTTCCCTGTGTAGGTTGAAACAAATTCATTGTAATGAAGGAACAGATCAATATCAGATAGTCATCTTAGACTGTAGAGCTTAATCTTCAAAGAGAATGAAGATAAATTTGATGATGATGAGGATTATGATAATAATGATAATAATCATATAATGATACTACAGTCAAACCTGTCTATAGCGACCGCCCAAGGGAAACACATATAGTGGTCTCTGAAGACATGTTCCTTTAGTACATGTTTCAATGAGAAACCATTTTCAAGGGAAACAAAAAATGTGGTCTTTGTAGACTGGTGGTCACTATTGAAGTAGGTTTGACTGTACTTCCAGAGCTCATACTAACTATGACTACTCTGGATTTATGGAGCCCTCAGTACATCTACAATGTCTCCAAATGCTTTACAGACAGTATTATGAAAATATTAAACATTAGAGCATCCTGATTATCAGATTTGTCTGAAGCATTTGCAACTTTAGACTTTCGAGAGTTGTAAGTGGCCAACACATCTGCAACAAGAAACCTTAACGTACTGCAAGAGGTCACATTGTAATTCAATCTTTTAGCGACATGAAACGCTCACAAAACTTGATCAACTACCAGTTCATGAAAGATTCTGACTTTACGTGATCAGGTGTGAAAGTTTTAGGCAAGCAGTTTGCAGAAAACTTTCACTACTTGAACAAGAAAAAAGAAAGCTTCTCGCTTATGATGTAGGCTAATATGATAAAAGTACATTATGGATTGTACCTGTGGCTTCTCAGTAGTCTGACTAATGGCTTAGCAATGATCCCGACTTCATTCTTTGGAGCGATGTGATGATAGAGTTGAGCTACCGCCATTACAACCTATAGGCAAAGAAACAGACAAGTGATTGAACAACGGTGCATCGATGATTCCTGCAGCATACAGACATTTGGTGAATTATAACAGAATATGTGTACGGGTCAAAATCTTCCTCTAAACCCATGTTGATATGCAAGAAGAGAAAAATGTTGTATGGTTATATAAGTGCAAGATATATTTGAGATGATGAATGACATTCATTTACATTATGCACAATCAATCGCAATACAACTGTTAAATACAGCTGCTTACATACATGTACTTGTGCAGATAAATACGATTAAGCATAACGTCAACCTGAATTTGGATCAGAAGAGTTCTGGAATCTGGATATCCTTAATTCTCTGTCTCCTATATAGTTATTCAATGTTCTCTATTACCAGTTAAAGACACATGGAAGTGGGCCCTTGTGGGGAATTTCGATAACCAATAACCAAAGTGTTGTCAATCACCAGGATCACCCTTCAGTTTTATGACCAACAGGCCTTACGTATTAAATGCTCTACATTTTCCACCAATCTCCCCATATAGAAGATTATCTATCTTACATTTCCCTCACTAAAGGATTCTCCAAGAGACTAGTGGGCATTTTTTTAATGGAACCACGGTTTGCTGTGTGCAAGACTTGTACTTCCATTAAAACAAATATGACTATAATCATTATTATTATTATTATTATGAAGAGAACTATTTGAAGCTCAACAAAGTGACCTTTGACAGCGTACACTTGCACGTGGCGCAACTATATCTCTCAACATGCTATGGTGTCGTACAACCGCTTACCGAAGCATTTCTGCTCTGAAGGAGTGGCTTGACACTGCGTAAGAGTAGCCTGTGATCAGCATCCATGATGTACGGCTTCTTGACCTCCTCCCCATCTTCCCTTGCTTCTTTCTCATCGCTGTCTACGTCGCTGTGCTCGGAGCCATAGAAAGAGCGCTCTGCTTCTTCTTGTATCATATCCTACCAAGATTGGATAAATAGAAAGGAAATTAATCACATCATCTTTCAACCTGTGCCCTGCAACTTGAGCTTCCTTTTAGCATTTCTTGCCACATTTCTTCCTCTCTTTCTACTTTTTTTTCTTTCCCCTCTTTAACCCCCCCCCCCCCATCTCTCTCTCTCTCTCTCTCTCTCTCTCTCTCTCTCTCCCTCTCTCATCCTCTCAATTTATCTGCATCTGTCTGTCTATTCCCATCTCTACTATAACATGTTTTTCTAACACAAATTTCCATTTTAAAGCAAATGATTGATCATGAGCATCAATATTACTGCGCAAAGAATTACATAAACACCATTTACAAACCCAATTTGTCAATATTATTTTATGTTCCCCAAGCACTGTTGAATAAAACTCTTTGTTTTGTTGTTGTTTTTTGGGGGATGTTTTGGGGGTGTATTTTGTTTTAGATTCAGGTAACAATGAACATCAGCGCCTCTGGACCAAAGTCTTCCAATAGCATTACACCAAACAAACGGGGTCAAAGGAACATAATGTCCATGACTTACTAATGACTAATTACATAGGTAAAAACTATCTTTTTGTTTATGTCCGGTATTCAACAATATGGACATTTTTTGAATTTCTACTCACAGCTTTGTTGGGGTCTAGGAACTGTGTCCTAGAGTATCTTGTGAGCATGTTGATGATGATGACCTGACCCCACTCTTCCACATCAATCAGCAGGTTGCACAGCTTGCGGAAGTTCTTGTGGATGAGGTCAATTCGCTCGGGGCAAACGTCTTCAAATGCCATGACCGTACTCCCAGCTACCAACTAGAAATTATCAAAGTGAACAAGAACAAGATACTATTTATCATGCTAACGGAGGTGTCGTGGTATAGTGGTTCATTTTCAGTCTGGCACAAACATCCTTTGGCAAGACATTGATCCACATTTGCCACTCTCTACACATATGGAAATGGGTACCTGCCATTCGCCGGGTGTAATAATAATTGAATCCTGAAGAACAGCAATGAAGCTGATGACGTTTCCCTCGGCAAATATATATTTTTTTTTTCTATAATCAAAAAGTTTATTGTACAACCAAGATGTGCAAAGGAAAGCCATCCACTGGACTTTTAATATGGAGACTCACTTATAGCATAACCGTCACCCTAAACTTAACCCTCTTTAGATACATCAGAATCCACTAGGTGATCCAAGAGGTTTTCAATATTGCTCTGGATCTAGCCTTGCTTGTGTAGCCTTCAATCATGCAATGAGCTTCTTCCCATCACATCCCCATCAACGCTGTACTTTGCATGTATTTAGGACATTCTTGCTTAAAGTGTACCAATCAACTGATTTTTTTTTACTCAGCTAAAAAATATAAAATGAATGCCAGAATACTTTGCCTGGCATTCTATACTGTAGGTAAACGGATATTAAAGGTGAATTCCATTCATATTGAATTAGGTATCGTTAGAAAGGTTATTTTCAGTTCTTCATTTTTGTTTGTAGGTTCATTGTCAATAAACATAAGGGGAAGGAGATATAATGGAATGAAGTTACGAGAATCAAGTTTTTCTGAGAGAATTTCGTCTACGATACCATAAAGAGGTTTGGGCGTGTGACGTCATTCCGTGGACTATTCACAACACGGTCACCGCGCACATTCTATTCGCAATCAGATAGCACTGCAGGGTACATAATCAGAGTGAATGTATAGATGTTATATCGGGATGATAATCTTGAGTAAAAATGACAGAAGACAGCTCAAATGAACTAGAAATGAATAGAGTATGATGAAGAAGAAGTTAGTAGCAGTGATGATGGTAAAGAAAGTGAAGATGATGGTGAATTGGGCGAATGTAAAGACGACAAGAATGTAAACGCTGATCGAATCGTGATGCGGGAGTTGCAGCTGCAGCTACCCTAGGAAGCTCAGAGACGACGCCTACGCCTAGGGAAACATTCAAACAGCGGGTTGGGCGACATTATCTCAAAATATGCAAAGGGAGTAATTACAATTTTGGCTTACTAGGTTGCTCGACTTCTCTGAGCATCTGGATGGCCACTTGAAATTATAATTTGAAGAAGTCTTCGATGGGGAAAATGGGGTGATTCTTCGTCCTACCCCAACGATTCTTCCCTGTTGTATCGTCGATTCAACATGCATGGCGAAGAGAAAGTACCGCACTATCGCGCCGTCTCTTTGCAGAGTTTTTTTCTCGATCAGCAGACATTCAACTAGACACGAAGTAATTACAAGCCAAGGAATACAACTGTTTTAGCTCACCTGCATTCTGATCGCGGTCTCCTTGCTTAGTTTGTTTGATTGACAGACGTTTCAGCTAATCATAACCCGAGAAAAACAACTATTATCTCCCAAAAATGTCACGCTGCAATACACCGAAACACAGCGAACACTGCACTACGAATGGCTGAGCTGAGCTATCGCGAGTTTTCCCCGTGCCACGAGATTCAAGTTACGCTAATTATCAAAACAAAACATAGGCGAAGCCGGTGTGTCAGGATCTGCAAGACGGTCAATTTTACAGTACCAAACGTCAATATTTCAAGGAAACCAAACATCGGGAAGTAACCAATGCTTATATAATTGAAAGAATGTTTATTACTTTATTGTATATTCGATAAAACACTTCATTAAATATCACAAAAATTGCAAAATCTACTAAACAAATGACCCATGTTTGTGTACGTATTTACATTGAAATAATACGTTGTACTTCCGGGTTTAGGAACAGTCCACGGAGATACGTCACATACACTACGTCACGAACGAAAATATCACCGCTTCCGGGTTCCTCTGCTTACACTATTGATCTTTCTAAGTCTAATAATAATTTAACAACACATGCAAATTTCTGTCAATCAATATATTGTATTCCTTATGTCATCAGCATTCCAACAATAGCAAACATGCATATTTTCATCACTTTCTTCCCAATTCACCTTTAAAGCAGTAGGAAGAAAATTAAGGATAACATGAAACCCTGAGCGTAGGGCTCAAACAGAACCCAAGTCAGACTTGGATTCCGTGTGGGCCCTGTTCTATGCCAATGTGTATGCATGCATTAATCAGCCTACTCAACAAGACGTGTTACTGTTCACCGAGGGTGTATTTAAATTGCAATATCTATTTGTAGAAGTAGTTGTTGAAGTTCATATTTGAATACAGTACAGCAACATGGAACCCTTACATTAAGAGCAAAACATTGTTTTGGTGATTAGTACAATGAAATTATTTTCATCTAATTAAAAACTACCTATCATCAATTTGGATTATTACCGGTATACACCGATTCGGTTTGGGGGTTTTATGTACCTGCCCACCGGTGGCGGCGCTATAACTGGGGGGCTTCTCCGATCCAGCTGACAGTACAGAGAGCTCAAAATTCTTCAGTTCCGTGGTCTCCCCCTGGGAAGTACTTTATTTTGTCCTAAATGATCAATGGACATATATCTAAGAACAATGTTTATCCAAACATGCAGTCAGACGCCCCCCAGTTATGGCGTCACCTTATGAGGGCGCACTTCCACCAGAAGTCGCCCGAATCGGTGTATATAATATGAAATGCTCTAATCAATAGCAACTCACTGTAGTCTTGTCAGCCAGGAGTTTCTCAATCACTTCCACGAGTTGTTCTTTCTGCTCTGGATCCATGCTGTACGGAAAATAAATAGATGAATTAATTAATGGCTGATTTACATATTACAAGACAAATGCAATTATCTATGCTGTAGCATGGGTATGTACTTGAGTATCTCCTTGACAATGTCAAATTCAGCATGATCTATGAAAATAATCAACTTTTGTAAAATGAACTGAAGTATTGATACGGGTCATATATATGTGATGGAGCAGAAAGTCTTCAAAGGTAATTTCTCCATAAGAAAGATCTCTTTGACAGCAAAAAGTCAACCACTCAAATGTTGTACAAACATCCAATTCAAGCAGCTCATACAAAGTGGATGGCATAAGAGGGAAAGGAAGACCAAAGATTTTATGAAAAGATATTTTAAAGAAAGAAAGAAGTAAGATTGATCTAAATGAGGAGGATGCTCGAGACATGAAGAAGTGTAGGAAGGGATTGTCATTATGGCGGGAAAGTCAGTAACCCCTCGTAAGTGGGAAAATGCTGATTTTAATAAATTATGATGGTGATACAAATGTCCAGGTATGAAGTCATATCTAACCATTCATATGTTTTGTCAATAACGTAACAATCAAAGACAATGATAATGTAGGGCCTCCATGGAAAACAGTATTTAACTACTGATGGAGCCAACCCAGGGCGCGACAAACCCGCTTGCCCGACGTCCCGGGGCAACCAAATTGAGCCGTCGGGCAAGTAAATCAAATTATCACTTGCCCGATTCGGGCAAGTGATACTTTTACAGTAATTTCCTAGTGTCCAAGAACTCTACCATTCACCCATTCAACTTCTTACCCGTCGTCAAAATCCAGAAGCAAAAAAGCGATCGTTCCGATTTCGAAAAAACTTCACAGACAGCTAGCCAGCTCAGCTAGCTCAGCGCGCATGCAACAGTGACACTTCAAGCCATGAATGCCGCTCCGCCTCCACGCACGGCCGGCCGTGAGCTAGCTAGAGACAGCTAGCGCGATCGTACCAGCTGCGAGCTTATTCGCGCTCTCTCTCTCTAGCTCTGCAGGCCGCACCGACAGGCCTTTGCTATTCTCTGATTGCCGATTGGCTGAATCACGCCAAATATGACGTCATTATTCTAGGGAAATGAACACGTGCGAATCGGAATGGAATAAACAACAGGGATTTTCTAGTAAGTACAAAAAGTCAAATGTTTGATATTTATTCATGTGGCTACCATTAATGACATGTTTGTATCATATTTTTTACAACAGGGTCATTATGCTTTTTTACATGACTGAATATTAAAAACTTAAACCTGCTTGAACCATTCTACCTTGCCGAGATTCATGTGAATCTGATTATTTATGGAGAATCAATAAAATGCGTTTTTTAAACCTTCAACCATCCTTTGTTGACCATTTTCTTTGACATATTAGGTTATTATTCAGTACAGTTACACTGTACATGTATGTGCATTAATTTGCTATCTAAAACACTAACTTATCATTACGAGATAATAAATGCTTTAACCTCGAGTCCTTTTTCGCTTTAAAGTTTTGGGCAAGTGGAAATATTGTTTGGGCAAGTAAATTGAAAACCCACTTGCCCGACAGGGCAAGTGGTGAAAAAAATTCTTGTAGCACCCTGCAACCTACTAAAAAAAGACTGATAAATAAATAAAATAAATAAATACTTACTTATACAGCTTTGGAATGGCATGAGCAGCAGTTTTGCGGACATATGGTGACATGTCGTTGACACTTTCCTTGATGGCTAGCATCATGATGGGTACAATCATATGAACACGGATACTGGAGAGAACACGCAGGGCCGATGCTCTAATCAACTGGTTGGGATCCTAGACAGATAATACAATGAAATGAAGGTATGTAATTGATAGAATAAGAACAAGTGTTGCTTTTCCTGATGGCTTGCATTCGCTATGTATTTACATACATGTATACATTGTAACTCTGCAAGAAGTAAGACATTGAGATAAAATGAAAGATAAAATCTGAGATAAACAATACCGATTATGATTCAAAGATAAAATGAATTATAATCTATATAAGGCTTCCAAGAGGTAAAATAAATCTGTGTATTCAATATCTTTAGCTCGTCATCCGGGGAACTTCAACTATCGATATCGATATCAGACACACAAAAAAGCCATATTTACTGAGGTAAGTCAAATTTTGTTGTTTCGCTAGTCAGCCTGATATAGATAATAATAACAACATTATATGGCTTTGTTTTTGTGTGATACAAGAATACACTGTTTTCGCTATGACAATATTGGACTTGCCTCCGACTCCTTTAATATGGTCATAGCTCGAGCGATATATAATTTTATCACACTCAAAGCCATCCAATATTATATAAATATTTTAGAGATAAAACGATGCTTAGAATACCATCCAAGAGGTTAAATCCTGGGTTTAAAACACTTGTTTATGTTTCGCAGCCTATTGATTGTACATAAGGGAGACTGAGATCTTACCTTGAGCCCTTTCTGGAATGTACTGATAGATAACAAGGCTAGGTCTTGCTGCTCCTCGGCATAGCGCACCAGGTAAACATACACCAACTTCTTGATCTGATGAGAGAGAAAGAAAGGAAGAGAGGTTAAGGGAGGGAGGGAGAAAGAGAGAGGGAGTGAGATTGGGAAGAAAAGAGAGAGGGAGAAAGGGGGAATGAGATTGGGGGAAGGAGAGAGAGAGGAGAATGAAATCGGGGAAGGGATAAGGATAGAACGAGTGAGAGTAGGGAGGGAGAAAAGGAGAGGGAGTGAGATTGGGTAAGGGAGAAAGAGAGAGAAAGTGTTTTTTGGGGAGGGAGAAAGAGAAAGAGAAAGGAAGTGAGATTGGGGGAGGGAGAAAGAGAGAAATAACTTTATTAATGCACGTATATTCTGATAATCAATGTTTCAACTGAATTTTAGGTTAAAGTTTTCTTTAAAATAAAGAGAGAAAGATAAATGAACAAAAGATTATGATTTTATTTGTTACTTCCATATCTAGTATACCCCACTGAAATAGAATGGATGACATGAACAAGCAATCTCAAACTTACCTCTATATTCTTAGAGACCACATTTTTCACAACAGCTGCAAAGAGATCCGATGCATCTTTACCTTTAGCTATCATCTGCAAAGTCATGAAATATGGAAACATCATGAGTCAAGTAATTTACACGGACATGCACTTGTAACTACACACAGATTGCTATGACACTGACGGTGACATACATTAACATGTATCTCAATAATATAGTTTTCTGTGAAGGTGGAGCATAAACATTTACATTGTCTTTTGGCAAGATATTGATCTACATTTGCCACACTCCACCCAGGTGATGTAAATGGATACCTGGTAGGAAGAAATTCATTGAATGCGTTGAGCGCCTTTGCATGGTAGCTGGGCTTAAACCTGGGTAATAATATGATTGAAGGGCCCACAGGGAGAACAGTATTAGTTTAACCTGGGTAAACAAGGCATATTATCATAATTATTATTATCAACTTTATATCACAGGACTCGCCAAATGAAAGTAATACTATTATACTATGTTCCACTTTTCATCCATTGGCTACAAGAACCGGGAAAGGGGGTGGGGCAGGGGACGGGGGCTCCTGTATTAAGCTTACGGAAATGACAGAATACAATGGGTTAATGAATAGCTTGGGGATGAGAGAGAGAGAGAGAGAGAGAGAGAGAGAGAGATAGGGGATGGGGTGGAATAGAGCAAAGAGACTTTGGATGAAACAAGGATATATTCTACTTTTTTGTTTTTGTTAAACACACCAGAAGAATTACTTAATAATTCTGACCCCCGGACAGTCAGATAAAAGGGTCATTTCGTTCATAATGGATCACAGCCTACAATATTTGTGTACAATGTAGGAATGATTAAAATTTCACACATGCATTCTTCATGCCATGAGCAAGTTTCCTGTACCTCTCTATGAAGAGGAAGTAGAAAGTACTAGTGTACGTACTACAGATATTTATCATCAAGATTGGAAGGCATGGATCAAGCATTCACTCCATACTCATTCATAAAATGCACATCCTCATGATTGCATTTTAAAGTGTACCAATCACCCCCAAAAATACATTGTTTTGTGTGTTGCTAGCTCCATGGGGTAATACTCTATTAAAAATATGAGTTCCAAGTATTACTTCCAAAATAATACATTTTAATAAAATCTCAATTAAAATGAAACCCCCTTGTGAGTAGGCTACTCGACGCATCCGTACACGTTGACATAAAACAGTGCCCGCACAATTTTATATTATTCTTTATTTTCTATATATATATACATGTATATATCCATTAGCCTATAGTGAAGGACTTATAATATTCCTTTCGTTAAGGCTGGACTGCACTGCTTGTAGCTACTTGAGCCCTCTATATAGCAAACAATGCCTAAGCAGTACCTGTTGGTCCACCATGATCCCCTTTTTCGTATGTTAATTGAGAGCTGATTCGATGAGATAACCACCTGCAGTGACCATGCAGGGAGGTCTAAATCCTCCAGGCCTAGCTAGTGCAGACAGGCTTTAACAACATACTTACGCCAATAATGCGCTTCATAGCTTCCAGTTTCAGCCCATCTTTATTCCCATCCAGCATAGCTTTCAGATCCTCATGCCTATAAATAAAAGCATAACAAATTTTAAATGAAACAAAAGACAAATGTTATGATGTTTCATGTTACTACAACAAATATGCAGATCCACAGTAGGCCTACTGTACATATTATGGTTATGGTAGTCTAAAATAGGACAAAGGCTGATGACCGACTAGCTGTCTGTACTTTACTGCATGACTAATTGTTCAGCTGTTGTAAGAACCTTTGTGAGATTGCAGTAGAAGTCTATGTCATGTGAGGGATACACCGTCATACTGTTAATAGTGGAGGAGGTGTAGATGAAGATGACTGATCTACCTTTGGCTTCGACCTATGTAATTCATATCAGACATTTCTATTTAATTCAACAAATAAATGTGTAGCATTGTGCATTAACGCGAGGAGAGGTAAGTCTGCTACTGCTAGACTCCACTTATAATTTGTATACTTCTTTGCGGGCTATAAAGTTGGCCTATTAAACTTGAGGAATTGAGGTTTTCTGGTCAGCGATGCTGACACAAATGACAAAACAATATTTAGAATGAATTCTTTTTTACATCAAATCAATTAACAAGGATCTGCCTCTAGGAGTTTTGTTACAAGTCAAATGATGCTTGTTTCCATTCATTCATCACACAATTCACAGGATCTATCCAGTACGCTCTCCTTAATTTAAGGCTGTTTATATGCACCTAGTCTAGACCTAGCTGGTCTATTAAAAAAACTTGTACAAAACGAAGCCCGACACCGCTTCGTACAATAGATACCACTGGATACTTACCAGCCAAATTTACAGCCTAACTCATGCAATCGCATGAATCATTTGAATTGTAATAATTTGTATACTCGATTTACTAATGAAATAATCACATTGACATCAAAGAGTTATTAAGTTAGATCTGTACATTCTACTTGCTTTATGGATCATGATGGACATGGTTAGTGATCTAAGTTTCTGACACTACCGGTGACTACACTCGACTGCACGGTAGGCCGGGCCTACACAGAAACAGTTAAATTCCCTTACTTTTTGTAATCCGTGGCGAAAAATCCTCCACTTGCTGGATCAGCTGCGATATCAGCCTCTCCTGATCCAGTAGAAGGGGTCTTTTCGTTAGCATACGACCTGGATGAGTCCGCAGCCATTTTCTCGTAGTCCTGTGTGAAGAATGACATTACAATAAAGGATTGTAGCTATAGGTCGTTGAATCACATTAATGATGCGAGATGCTATTATATTTATAACGTAGCGTATATTTCCACACAGAGACCGTACAGCTAGCTAGTGTGTGCCACCCAGCGCAGCGCGAGCGAAGACGTACTAGCCGGTCGAATACCACACGTATACACGCCGCGCCCCCTAGCTACTACATGTACTCCACGCTCATACACAATTTTCTATACCATGTTGTTATTCCTCCAGCTGCGAGCCTGAAATATAATACCACATAGAAGTAATAGAACACAAACATATGGCATGCTTACTAAATTCAGTGCAAAGCATATAACTATCCATGTCAGAAAACAAAAAGAAAACCAAATTTGTGAATAAATTATTCACGAAAATAAATTATGTTAAACAAAATCCACAACTGCATTTATAAAAAAAAAGGAAAACATAAATTCATAGTAAGAAAGTAAAGAACAAGAAGAACGCTATAATTACCCAACGTTGCATGATGGAATCACTGGATGACTATTTGATGATATGGTTATTTTTGTATAATTTTGATAAGTGCAAAGCCGGATAAAATATTAACAGAACAATTGGCTTTCTGACTCAAAACCAAACCAACTGATCCATCCGGATCGGAGTCTGCTAGGCTCGTGATGGTATGAGCCTCTGATATGGAGCGGTCACTAGTACAATGCCCTCTCTCACGCACTCTCTTGTTATGTGTCTTTTTATTCAAGGATCAATGCATATTAAGTGATTACCAACCAAGTTACCTATCTGCATACCATAGGGTGGGTTTGGCCGGAGGAAAATCAATATTTGCGCTGTGCATGTCGATGTAGTCTAATTGATTTTCTTGTTATCTCTCGCAGGCCATCGATGGCGGAGGAGACCACGGCATGCACCCTGGCCCGAGTTTCTTAAAGCCTCCTTTTTGTTGCAATTTGATTTCATGATTAGGGTTAGGGTCAGGTTTGGCTTGGTTTTTAGAGTGAGATCGACCTAGAAGCCCTATGCCTACGGCTGTATACATTCCTCCCATCATTAATAGGCTACTCCTAAATGACTGACGAGGGGAACTCTGGAACTTCATGCAGATGTATATAATAATATGCCAACTTCCAAAGACCCTGTAAAGCGCGCGCTTTGACCATCGGTGACGTGCCTGATAGGACTCAGAAAGAGTTCCCAAATATAAGAGGCCCGCAGGAAGAATTGCAGAGCCAGACTCTTGATCGCGAAAAAATGGTCATATAGGAGACAACTGAAGACAAAAGATGACACGAGAAGACCAATAAAAACAATAATCCGAGAAGCATGCAGTGGCGTAATGAGCAAAAACTTGGGGGGGGGGGGGGGGTCAGAACAAAATCCGTATTATCACCAAGTAGCATAATGCAGGGGCGGCGGATCAAGCGTCTTTCAAAATAGGGGGGGGGGGGACAACAAAAGAGGGGCACCTACAAAGGGAAACATTAACAAAAAACATTTCGGTATACCCCTACATCGTCATAATTGCGATAACAATACCAGGGATGGTATATCGATATTTTTAAAATTTCAATTACGTGGAACAAGACAGGCGTACTGCTTAATTAAGCAACATATTTTGCAGTTTGGTGTAGGCCTAATGGTATGAATCTTCGAGCGAGCGAAGCGAGCGAGCAAAAGTGTTAAGATTTGTGAGGTCCAAGTAGAAGTATTAAGCACAATCTGAATGAAGAAAGAGTGAAAAGTTCTTTCATAAGTATCATGGGAGCTAGCGTAGCGAGAGAGATCTACGGGTAAATTAAAGATAATGGGGCTCTAAGTTACCTTGAATTAGGGGGTGTATGTTATGGAGAAAGGAAAAGTAGTCACTTATCAAAAGGGAAGAGGACAGTTATTATAATAGAAACGAAAAGGTGCTCTTGTCAAAGTAAAAAGGGCAATTATCAGAGGTGAAAATGGCACTTCTTGCACGGTGCACCTGAAAAGAGACACTCAACAGGCACTTGTGAGAAAGGAAATGGGGGATATGTTGAAGGAAGAGGGCACCTATCAGATTTTAATAGGGGCATTCATCAGATGAAAAAAGGGCAATTTTGATAGACGGGGAGGGGCTCATATGAAAAAAGAAAAGGGGGCACTTATCCTAATGAAATATGGTAGCCTATACTTATTGGAAAGGAAAAGGGGCACGTGTCAAAATAAAAAAGCACTTATCAGAGGTGAAAAAGGGCATTTAAGAGAAAGGGAAGGGGGTTCTTATTATGAAGGAAAAAGTACACTGGTTAAAAAGGAGAGGGTCACGATTCAAAATAAAAAGGGCAAAAATATCAGAGGTGAAAAGGGGAATTTCTCGCGTACTAATCAGAAATAAAAAGAGAGGAAAAGGACAGTTATTAGAAGGGGCACTTGATCCATGTAAAAATGGGCTTTTAGGGAGTACCCCCCCCCCCCCGCCCACCGGGAGTGCCGCCTCTGGCATAATGGCCAAAAGTGAGAGAAAAAACCCAGAAAATCATGTCAGTTCAGCAACATTTGTATATCACTGGTATCGATTAAACCACGTTTGAATTTTATTTGGGGGTCAATTCCCCCCCCCCCCCTCCCCATCAGTACGCCAGTGCCGAGAAGGGTAACGAAGAAAGAGAAGATACCAAAGTCAATAAGAGATTAAGAGAAGCGACGAAGAAAAGGAGCAAATTGAAAGGGGACGCGGGCAGCGTGATTGCATGCCTCTATATAAAGTCGCTATGTTCTTATATACCTCTTTCTTCAGAAGATGTTCCTGTCATTTATATAGGCCTGACCAGGCGCGGACGCAGGGGGGGGGGGGGGGGGGGGGGGGATTTGGGGTTAAACCCTCCCCCCTTGAGTTTTTTTTTATGTGTATGTTTTTGGGGGACCCCCCCCCCCCTTTTGAGTGTTTTTTTTATACAGCGGCTGGCTCAGTCGTTGCGATTTTTTGGGGGACCAAAAAAAAAAAGTGTCCTCTTACCCCCCCCCCCCCCCCCTTCCGCTTATTCAGCGGATGGCTGAGTCGTTGCAAAATATTTAGCCCGATTTCAAAATGTTATACCCCACCCCTCCTTGAAAAAATCATGCGTATACCCCACCGGGCCTAACCACAGGTCAGTGGGCCTAACTATAAGTTGCACTATGCCAAGATAAAGGTGGACTTAATGTATGTAGAAAAATATAAAACAAAACACACTACTTCACATCCTGCAGGGAAGAGCCCCTGTTTATAGGCGACTGCTTTATTTATCCGTCCAGTCTTCCCGCTAAAAATATAAACAGACGGGCTATTTTGGGCACGTTCGGCAATAATGACAGTAGGGACTTTTAGATTTGCACGAAGACAATGTGGATTGCTACGGTCGACGTCCTTTTAATGCACTGCCTTGAATGGACGTCACACGTATCAGTCCACGCAAATCTAAAAGTCCCTAGTGTCTGCATGATGTCTCGCGGGTCTCCTGAAAAAGAAAGAAAAAATAATTCGTAATTTGATGAGACCGACAGCGTACCCTTCCGAACCTTTGTACGAGCCTCAATGAGGTCTCGAGGGCTGTTGGTTTACTCGACGATATTATGATTCAAGCTAGTGCATCCATTCTTGTCAGTCAGATTATACTGAAGGCACATCTGATAAAGTTTAAGACGGGTGCGATTTTCCCTTATTTGAGGGACATTTTTATATTTATCCGGAGACCCTTCTGACGTATAAGAGGGACAGGCATCAAATTTTGTGTCGAATTTTAGCTTGATTATTGTGGTAAACTGAACTGATTGACCGGGGGAAGGGGTCTTATCACAATCTCTCCTTTCGTGGTAATTTCTATCTCTTATATGAGACCTCTATATATTATACACTGTAAAAAATAATTTGGTCATTGGTAATTTTTACGTATTTTTTCCATGTACAATTTACTTGAAAACATTAGTTTTGCCACTTACTCACTAAATTTAAGTCTTGCTAACTCAAACTTTCAATTTGGTAGAACATACGTAGAATATTTAAGTAAAATCAAATACATAAGAACTTTAAGTAATTTCAGCTTGTATTAATTTAGTAATTTTAACTCAAAATCAGAAATTATACGTATTACTCAAACAATTTATGTTGATTATTCTTATCTTTTTAAAGTAAGGACCGATGCAGTGCGTAATAGAAATATTTACATAATTTATGAATATTCATTAAGACCAAATTAAACTCTTTTTTAAATAAAACAATTCTTTTTTGTGGTTGAATGAAAATTTAAGGACTTTAAAACATTTACTAATTCATTTAACATGGCTAAGCAAAGACAAGACAATTTTTAATTGTTACCCAAATGCAGTTCAAAACAAATCAAAACTTGATATTTCAGGAAATTGTCAACCAATTTTCCTTTTAAGATGCTACGATCAAGTATATATAAAATTTGGAGCCTTTCAATATGTGTCGAGTGTAAGTGATTAGTGATTAATCTTAAATAGAAGTAGTGAATGATTCATGGATGTAGTCTTGTTAGATTAGATGGGAACCAAATCGTGCAATATGTAATCCTATCATAGCTTTTTTTTTAATTATCTCAAATGATTACAATACTTAAAATATTTACGTTAATGTAACTCGATTTAACTGAGTAAAAATTTATTCAGCAAAATAAGTAAATTCTACTTAAGATGCCGTAGGTAATATTTACTTAATAAAAATAAGGCAATTCTTTTCCTCAATTTTATTGAGTTATTTCGACTATTATTTTTTTACAGTGTAGGCTACTTCTGGATCTTCAGGTTTTTACAATTTTATTTAGATTGATTTGTTTATTTTACATTCTATGGTGCTACCCGGTATTTGTGCTCTCCCTTGATTGGACTTGGAGCTAAAAGCCATTATTATTCCAACTACGTAGTCATGTGCCGGAGGCGGATCCAGCAAGGGGGGAGGGGGGGGGGATCCGTGAGAAAATATTTAGCGGCGAATCAGCCAGCCGGCGAATAACCGGGGGGGGGGTCTAAGCACTAAAAAATCCAAAAAAAATCCAGGGGGGTGGGGGAGGCCGGGGTGGGGGTGGGGGGAGCCCGTGGATCTGCGCCTGGTCATGGGTAAAGCATTAAGGAGGTACATATAAGCCTGGATTAAGTTCATCTGATATAGGGAGTTCAAATCAAATTTCCAACAACTAATTAGCCAACAATAAAAAAAACAAACACAAACAAACAAACAAAAAATATATATACACGAAACAAAACAAATCTGAACAAAACAAAACAGACAAAGCCAAATAATAATTAAGAAACGCGCAATTACAAATCCAAAAATGTAGGATTTTAAAGCAATTGACTCTAATGTTTTCAGAAGAAAAAAAATGAATGGGAAGGGAGGGGTGGGCGGAAGGAGACTGCGCAGTCAGTGCCACATTTTGGCATTGCAATGGGTAAGTTTGATGAGAAATGATTGTGGGAACCAGAAAATCAATCGAAATAGTAGAGTCGTGTAGATCTACAATGTCTTAAAAACTCGACGATGACTAAATTATGAAATGAAATGAGGTAATTAATTTTATATGGAATCATATCTTATTCTTTTACCCACTTCACATCACATGCCGATGATGTCATTTTCAATCCATTATCCTGTGGACACAAGATCTAGAGCGCATGCTCAAATCTATGTGACACGACCAGAGTATCCCATAATTCTCAGCACCAGTTAGCTGCACTACAACTTCCGCCGCCTAATCTGTGTGATAATTGGGAGGTGTTACCCAGCTAAACATTCGAGAATTACAGCTTATTGGAAACAGTTATTTTACATTCGTGTGATTTTTCCAGCCAACTGAGAGCAGGGGAAATACTTAAGATGTCTAACTTTGACAGCAATCCGTTCGCAGATCCTCAAGACTCCAGTCCGTTTCAGGTAAGCCGCTAACCGGAGTAAAGTGCAGGGGTAGGCGCAGGCACAGGCCCACCACTAGTGCAAAGACGGCCGCGTCTCTGCAGCGCAGACTCTCGTTTCTGGCTCTGCAGGCAGCGGCTGCTGTGCGCTGGCCTGAGCTGAGTGCGCGCTATAGTTGAGTGTGAGCTGAGGCTGAGCTACAGCCGAGGTGTAGCCATAATTTAGGCCAGGGATAGGTGATAACATGACATATGATATTGATATCACCTAGTCCTAGCTTTAATTGTCAACCATAATCCTGTGTGAAGAGCAGTGGTGAAGAGTGATGTTATAAAAAATAACCTAGATCTAGATCTAAAAATAAAACAGAAAATGCACTTGATTTGTAATCATCAATTCCCACACCCACCACCAGTAAGGGGCACTGGTCCGAGAATGAGGATTGTCTGCATAAACGAGGATATCCTCATAAAACGCGGACAAATTGCGACCTAAAAAATGAGGATTGTCTGCATTTCCACTGACGTTTATTTTTTCATCGGCGCTCGATTGATCTCTACAGGTTTCGGGTTCCCAAACAAACCACGTGCCGGCGATGCAAAAAAACGGATTACACATGAGAAAATAACCCCAGTTCACCGTCTACTTTTATCGGTTATTATTGGTAGGGAGGCCAATGCCCGGGCGTAAGGCTTCTACGCCTACGATTTGTGCGCTCGTCGCCCACTTCAAAAAATTAGCAGAGGGAAAAAAATGATGTAAAAAAAAAAATTGATGAAAATAAGAAAAGAAAATACAATTATACATTTCACAACATACCTATAATCACGGATCTGTAACAGTCTTTCACCATTTGTTGACGATCTTGCAGATTTTGACGTATTTGAGTCCAATAATTGTCGTAGCAGAACAACTTTACGAACGCGCATCACAGACTAAGAAAATCCTAGAGGGCGTAGAGGTTTGCTCACTAAAAACCTTCTCATTGGCTGAAGGTAGACCCTAAAAATATGGGATCCGTTTTGAGTAAAGAACTTTTGATAGAGATCAACATTTCAGATGTTCACAATTGCCACTTCTAACAACTAGAAAATATAAAGAAAAAAGATTATATCTTTTTAAATACAGAATTTTACAAACTGAACATGCGAAGGTAGATAGAGTACGATGATTATGTCAATCTTGCGTTGGTTTGAG
Organism: Strongylocentrotus droebachiensis; assembly: GCA_035222895.1. Lineage (NCBI taxonomy): Eukaryota > Metazoa > Echinodermata > Echinoidea > Camarodonta > Strongylocentrotidae > Strongylocentrotus > Strongylocentrotus droebachiensis. The sequence continues at coordinate 233,226 of JAVYIG010002015.1, read as the reverse complement.
CCCTATAGCTACAGCCATCTCAAAATGAGAAGGAAAACTGTGACCGGTGACGTCATTGTTCGCGCCAAAAATAAAGGGTATTGCGACATATGTCTGAGCTCCACTGAGCCTCCGGTCAGATCGTGCGCAAAGCGTAGTCTTATTTATAGACCCTAGTACCTTATTCTCACAGCACTAGATTCGAGTGTCGTGCAGTAATGTATGAGAAGTGTTAAAAAAGATATTTAAGTACAAAAAAAAGTCTACATGAGCAGTCTATACTCCAATTGAGAATTGAAATGAAAGCCATGATTTGAAGTGTGTTGTATGATACGTGGTTAGTGAGTGTGTATGTTACGTATAGCGAAAGGGAGAGAGAGAGAGAGTGAGAGAAATGCGCTATGCATGCTGCTGTCCTATTGTACTCCGCGTTGTGTTCGCTGCAAGATGGATGTTAATTGGACCTCGTAACTTCTCGATCGTTGATAATAAGGAATACTCATGAGGAAATCAAATTATTGGAATACACATTTAAGGTAAATATCAATGAATTATATACATTTATTTCCTGCCAATTTTGATATCTCTTCTTCATTTTTGAACCATCGCCTTCGGCTCGTAGTAGTAGAAGATGTAATCGTTCGCACATTGATGGCTGGATTTCAGCCTGCATCGGGGCTTGCCTAGCCTGTGTCGGTGTGTACGTGTGCGACCGATTCAAGGCTAGCCGCTGTTGAGTGATTGCACTTTCGCGCGAAGTTTTAAACTTCATCATGAACTTTGTCCGGACAATGACACGCCCATTCCCTCGGGCCTGTCCAATTATCAACGTAATTTCGCGACATGAATTTATCTGTTTCAAGGCTCTTGCGTACGGCCAAGGCGTAGAAGGAAGGGAGTGTTTACAAGCTGGATATCTCCTATTTTATGGAACTTCTGGAGTCGGCAGATGGGTGAGTTTTCTTAGTGAAAGTAAATGCTTTCTTTTAATCTTTGTTTTATTTTAAACAAATTCGTAATTAAAAAGTTAGATTTGGGCATTGGCCTCCCTATTATTGGTCAGACTTTGTTGCCCCTATGGAGATCTAAAAACAAAGATTATCGGGAAGACTTTGTTGCCCCTACGGAGATCTGTAAGGCCATGTAAAATTGATTACATGTTGATCGTCCGGATTTTTTGAAAAAGAGGAGGAGGGTGTACCATGTTATTTGATATTTGATATTTTTCCCAAGATGGCTGCCGCGTGTACAAATAGTATATAATTGAATATGTACATCAACCAACGTTGCTGTAGTATGCAAGTCGTTGCATGCGCATGCATGCTGTCTGAAATCCAGCCCTAGAGCGCGGCCGCGCTATCCTGAGGTATCTGGGATGCGATGATCAGTCGACTCGATCGACTCATCTCTAGCAAGCTCCTCGACTCAAGCATATACATGCGATATATGCATGCGCAGCGCATGCATCATCGCATCATTTTTTAGCGCAGCTTCGGTACATTTTCCCCGACAGTCAAGGCTATTTTTTTTCAAGATGGCCGCCGACAATTTTTTTTTTTTTAAATCAGAAATAGAGCCATTTTAGCAGTGTTTTTCATGTTTTTTTTCTTTCAAAAAAAAAAAAAAAAAAAAAAAAATGTCAAAAAAAAATAATAAAATAACAAATAACAAAAAATAGGAGGCGGCCCCCAAAAAGGAAGCGGGCGGGGACGATCAACATGAAATCAATTTTACATGGCCTAAGACTTTGTTGCCCGTACGGAGATCTAAAAACAATAATTATTGGCAAGACTTCGTTGTCTGTATCGGCAATGAAGTCTCTTCAATGATTATTAATTTAGGAGTTCCGTATTGGCGATGAAGTCTCAAAAACAGGCAAAAAATTAAGTTTTTCATTTCGGGGGCTCCATTTGAAATTTTTGCGGAAATTTTCGGGGGCTACTTTTTCAACTTTCGGGGGCTCTTTTTTCCATTTCGGGGGCTCTTTTTTCTGGGGCTACTTTTTCATTAATTCAGAAAAGGATAGGCCTAGGGGGTCTACAGTTTGTTGAGATTTGTTTAGTAGGCTAAGGTTTCGGGCTTCCTGCTTCATAATTGCCTATCAAAAAAGAAACCCCTTTTTCTAGTTCAATAACTAAGTTTTCATGCATTGATTTGATGCAAGAACTAACATAATAGACCCCAGATTGTGATTATTTCTGGCCATGAATTTCGATAATCATTTTTCAAAATAAAATTTTCACAAGAAAATCAGACAGTCGTTTAAAAACGTAGACATTAGTAATAGATTCTACTTTTACTAATTCTAAGCTCAGGTTTCGTACATCTATTAACGATACTATATTGAAATCGCGGCAATAATGATGCAAACCAACAGATAACAATTTCAAAGTGTCAAATCTCTTCGACTCGAGCTCAGCTAGCGAGCTAACTCCGGGAAGCTCCAACACCGGCGCCCCAGCGGCTCCGCCGGTGTTGGGAGCTTCACGGAGTTACAAGCGAGCTAGCTCAGCTCAGCCCAACTCACACCCACTGCACAGCGGCAATGCACTGTATTGTATGCGTGTCAGTCACGGTGATTTTGTCTGATTTTCTTTACTTTGAAGAAATGATTATCAAAATTACGAAAACATGGCGAGAATATCACAAAATAGGCTTTAATTTCATACCTCTATTTATGGAAACTTTATAAAATTGCGGCAATCGTGAATTTGTGATGAAAATTGATTGCAGTTTTAGCGATGTTTAGTGGTCTAGGTTCAGCTAATATTGATCTACCAAAACAAAATCGACCGCCAAAAAACTTGACCCCTACGCTCCGTCTCGATCTATCTCGCAACTGCGAAAATGAACGTGTTTTGCCGTACTTGCGTGCGACATGGTAAGCCAGGTATGGAATATGATTCGAGTTTTTTACGACCGATTTTTGTGTATACAATTTTACAAGGAGATTCAGCGCGTGGACCAAGAAATGCATGCAATGAATACGAAGCTAGAAGAGAGCGCGCGGCCGCTCGTAATCGTTAAGTTACGGGGGCGATTTGAGATCATTTCACTTTTTGATGTCGCCCCCGAAATCGGATTTTGAGCCTATTTCGGGGGCTGTTTATGGTGTTTCCGGGGCGAATCCGCCCTCCGCCCCCGTGTATTTTTTGGGCTGCTCAAAAACAAAAACAAAACGCATGTAATAAAGTGCACCGAAATAATGGTTAAAGGGAGCGAGAAATGCTAAACGAATTCGATGAATGCAGTCATTTAACCGTTGGTTAAAACGCTTTGACTCAGGCTTATGTATTTCACGCTCGGTAGCTCACACGACGTTCAGTGGGGCAAATATATCTTCATGCATGCTACCCGTGTTGCAAGCCTTCGTTCACACTACATGTATATACTGCGTGTGTGTGCATTCGGATCGTGTGCATGTAAGTTTTCGGATAGCGTGTGCACGGTGTATGTATGTCTATTCAGCGAACATACCTGCATGCATATGCACAATGAAGACCAACGGAGGTCGAGATTGTCGACCGGGCTCAAGAAGGTCTGCAACTACATGTAAGCAACACGCGTACGCTTTGCATATTGCACAATGCAGCTGTTGGGCAAAGTTTATAACTCTGCATGAACCACTTTTTCGTTCATTCTGGACAAAAATTGGTTGAATAATGAATATTGCCTAGATGGGGGGGGGGGGGGGGGGGAAGAGGGGCCTGTATGTTTTGATAGACAAATCTGTGAGTCTTGAAATTTGAAATGTGTTCTTCTGAGTAGTTGACTTTTTCAATTTTCTTACCATAATAATGAAAAACTATCCAAAATGGAGAATCGTTCAGAAGCCCTACTCTAGTATCAGTGAGCTCTAGTGTCAGTCAGTAGTGGACTCTTCTTTCTTCTCATTATAATTTTCATGAATACAAAGTAGTGCTGTAGCCGAACCAATAAGCCAGTTCACAGTTGCAGTCTGAGCATGAGCAGATAAAGGTCATTGCAGAACAAATGTTGAAATACACGGAGACGAAATACTGGATGCGTGCTCATGAAAGTTATGTAATCATTATTCATTCATGCACATTCAGTGCACTCCATGATACGCAGGTGGAAGTATTCTTTGAAAAGGGGAAACAAAGGCTATTTATACAGTGCGTCCCAGAAAAAACGAAACCGAGAAGTATCGATGTTTTATCATAACTTAATCACAACCATAATTAATGAATGATACATATTTGGAAAGCTTAGAGTCTCCCCTTTCAGTTGATGCCACTCAGATGATGCATATTTCACGCAGGAGTGATTAAAAGCAATTTGAAGGAAGGAAACCAAAAAGACATTTGGCGGGCGGTATCTGAATTTCGAAGAAAAATTCACATTTCTAGAAAGTTGAGTTTCTGCCCTTTCATATGACACCTTAATCAGGAAAAATGAGCGAAGAATAACAAAGTTCTGTTTGTTTAAAGTAGCCCTTACATTTTCATAATTTTAACAAACGAATTCGTTTTCACTGGCTGCCTGCCGTATCAAAAAGCAGATTTGAAAAAAGACTTAACTCCGTTTCGTTGACAATCAGCCATGCATGAAGACTCACGTCTACAGCTGATTGTCAACGAAACGGAGTTAAGTCTTTTGTTAATTTCGCTTATTGATACGGCAGGCAGCCAGTAAAAACGAATTCGTTTAATAAAATTATGGAAATGCAAGCACTACTTTAAACAAACAGAACTTTGTCATTCCTCGCTCATTTTTCCTGATTGAGGTGTCATATAAAAGGACAGAAACTCAACTTTCTAGAAATGTGAATTTTTCTTCGAAATTCAGATACCGCCCGCCAAATGTCTTTTTGGTTTCCTTCCTTCAAATTGCTTTTAATCACTCATGCGTGAAATATGCATCATTGGAGTAGCATCAACTGAAAGAGGAGACTCTAAGCTTTCCAAATATGTATCATTCATTAATTATGGTTGTGATTAAGGTATGATAAAACATGGATACTTCTCGGTTTCGTTTTTTCTGGGACGCACTGTATAGCACCTCCATCGCTGTAGGACTGATTATTTCAAAATGTACAAAGTGGGACCTCTTCATATTTTGAAGATCTGTGGTTATTCGGGGTCATTGCAGTAATGTGCTAACCGTGAACTGGTCTATTGGAAGTACGCTGAACATGGCACTTTTGAACCAAGCCAAACCGAACGCAAAGGCCTGGTTTGGATGTTCGGCAGAAAAATGTAAACTTTTTCGCAAGCTAATTAACTTGTCATTTTGTACCTAATTTTCATGTCATGATTGCTTATTTTATATTTACTTTTTCCCTATTTCCCTCTTTGAGATTTATGCCTATCAAGTTTTGAAGCATGTAGTGGTGGTTATATATGGTGGGCGCGACTTCACTGGCGCCATTTAAATCCCAAATCCTGACCTCTGCTACGTCGCGATCGCAAGCCATAAACAAGAATACATGTGTGTTCTAGCCTTCTAGGCGCTGATCAAAACAAGTTTAGCTCAAACCCATTAATTAAAAAATTGATATTTGAATTGTAACAATATCAGAAAAATTTACAATATTAATATTGAAACAAATATTTATATTAATATACATTTTTTTATGTTATTTATTTTTTCAGGAAAAATAGGGATTTTATTATTTACCCTATTGAAAATAAACACTTATAAAAAACAGTAATCAACGAGCCTGGGCTGCTAATCAAGATGGCACCTTTCATGACTCGTAACATTAGACAACAACTGTCTTGGCAAATCTTTAAAAAATATCATTTATTGACAAATTGCAAACATGATTCTTATAAAACTGCACATAAAATATGATTAAAGACGGAAAAGCAGTTTTTATGTAAAATTTGTGCTGGTCATAGGCAGTGTATTTCATCAGGATTGGTGGGCAGGAGTTCTCCGTGCTGGTCGGGTCCGCCCGACCGGCCCCCCCAGTGCCGACCACTGTAGCTATACTGCTGCTTGCCGAACCCTACGCTTACCCATGCCCGGGAGAGTGCCAGCGTGGTACCGTGGGTAAAAATGTTTCCCAGCTCAATCACTGTCAACTCACTACTCAAAAACTGGGACCAAATGTCTGGATTTCTGTTTGGACTCGGAGGAAAATTAGTCTGTCATCTTTGGTTTTAAAAACAGCAATGTTAACTATTATTATTATTATTAAATCCGCGCCTTCAATTGCAACTCAAAGTAAGATCGCATGAGTTATCGGAGATGCTTCTACAGTAGTATGGTGGTGCCCCCCCAAAAAAATCAATTAAAAAAAAAATGGCGTCCCACGCTTACAGGCGAATACTGGGACGGTCCCAGTATTTAAGTATTCGCCTGTAAGCCTGGGAGTGTACTCGAGTACCTCATTACATGCTTACCGGTATGCAGTATGCAAAGCCTTATAATCTACACATCTATAACTTTTGGTGATGCTGCCCCCAGTGTTCATTCTTCAATAAGGGTAAAGGTCATATTTTTGTGGATGGTTTGTGTGCGCTCTATAAGCCACATTTCTCAAGGGATTTTGTTCAAATTTTGAAAGAAGGTGTACGTATCTTGGTATAATCTTTAAGCCTATTGATTTTGGCAATGCTGCCTCCAGTGTTCCGTCTTTTATAGGGTCAATGGTCATGTATTGGATAGATGTCTCAGGTGCACTCTAGTGTACGGTCTAACTGCATCATTTCTTGACAGATTTCTTTCAAATTGAGTATGGAAGTTTATGTTGGTAAAATCTATGTACTTATAGTTTTGGTGATGCTGCCACCAGTGTCCCGTGTTTTATAGAGCCAAAAGGTCATATTTTGGTGGGTGTCTAGTGCGCGCTCTGCAGGTCGTATTTCATTGCAGATTTCTTTCAAATTTTGTATGGAGGTGTGTCTTTTATAGTACAATCTACACATCTTTAGTGTTTGGTGATGCTGCCACATGTGTATCATCTTTTATAGGGTCAAATGTCATATTTTGGTGGCTGTCTTTTGTGCACTCTAACTGCCACATTTCTTGACAGATTTCTTTCAAATTTTCTACAGAGATACATTCTCCTCTGATCTACACACATATTGTTTTGGTGATGCTGCTCCTAGTCTTGACAATAGTCTGAGCCACTTTGTTTCAGGGAGGTTAGAGGGGATCTTTGTCCCTCCTTCGAACATAAGGATGACACCAAATTGCTGCCACTGTCTGGGGATACATTCGCATTGCGCGGCAATACATATTGCGATATTTCTAGTGTGAATTGAAATACAGATTTTTATTTTACCTTGTAATTTAGTAAGAAAAGAAAAAATTGCTGTCTGCCCTAACAATAAAGAAGACGACATGCATGGCTGATCGTCAACGAAACAGAATTCGTTGTTGTTTGCTGCTATGACAGGCAGCCAGTGAAAACAAATTTGTTTAATAAAATTATGGAAATGCAAGCAGTACTTTAAAAACAGAACTTTGTTATTCCTGGCTCATTTTTCCTCATTAAGGTGTCATATGAAAGGGCAGAAAATGTGATTTTCTCTTTTAAATTCAGATACCGTTCGCCAACTGACTTTTTGGTACCCTTTCTTCAAATTGTTTTTAATCACTCATGCATGAAATATGCATCACATGAGTCGCATCAAATGACAGAGGAGGATCTAACCTTTACAAATATGTGTCATTTATCAATTATAATTGTGATTAAGTAGGCTGTTTGGCAAAAATGGCAAGGGGTTAGTTCATCGTTTTTGCCAAAAAATGAAATAATTAACATAAATAATATTCGGTTTCATTTTTTCTGGGACGCATGTTTTGACATACATGTACATACTGTAGATGAATCATAACTTACATGTATGTTTCAGATAATCCTTGCTTATAGATACATTGTAAGTCTAGCAATATCAGGCATGAACGCTCTGCAGGCTAATTTTCAACATTGCACTGTAGAGGGAAGCATACTAGTGCTGTGTGTAGACTGTAGAGAACAGTCTACAGGTATGAACTGCTGCATATTGTAGATTCCATTGTACTTTGAGACTTCTGTAATTAAAAAGATAATGATAAGGCCTCATCATGATATTAGATGATGCTTACAATGCTCCTGCTGCTGATGGTGAGGATAATATTAATGATAATAACGATGAAGATCATGATAATAATAACTTGTGTAATAATGATAAGGATAAAGATCATAATAATGATGATGATGGTGATGATGATCAATGACAACAGCAACTACAATGTTACAACATCCACAAAAACAAATATTTATATAATATAAGCTGCCCTAATTGAGGGGTACAGTACATGTGCATGTCAGATATATTTTGCATATTTGCATTCAGCTCATGAATGTTGTTTATGGTTCATGTTCTAGTTATGTGTGTAATTTTCAAAGTATGAAGATTTAAGAAATTCATTTTTTACCCTTTTTTGCTTCAGTATTGATTTGTTTTACCATTATATTTCTGCCTTCTTTCCCCCCTCCCCGTCAAGAAAAATATAAATAATGTATACCGGTACCGGTAATATAAACAACACACACAAATGTGTAAGGATTTATTTTGATTAATCCCGTGATGAAATAATGATTATGATTATTTAAAGTTCAACACATCAAGACTTGTGTCTAGAGCTTGCTATCAAAACATGTTTATTGTACAACATACTGTAGCATATACATGTATGTACAGTGTACATGATGCATTGCACACACACACTCACATACTGTAGGCACATAATCTTTCATTGTTTTATACAACTTTCATATTGCTTCCTGGGAGAAATTTCAATTATTAAATATATTTGTGGCTTCCACCCAGTAAATAAATCGACAATCGATCGATCATCAATCGACTTTATTGATACAGATCGATCAATCGATCTTATTTACTGGGTGGAAGCCACAAATATATTTAATAACTTTCATATTACAAGGGCATGTGATGCTGAGCTATGCCTAGACTGTGTACAAATCACACACATTCCACACACACCCACCCCACATGTACAGTAGATGGTGTAATAATGATCAGTTCATCCTTTATTGACAATAATACTCAGTTTTCCAAACCTATAGTAGTATTGGTCATATACATGTACAGTATGTGTAGAATTGGGAATATTTATGTACACTGTAGCTGAGGATAAGCCCTACTATTGACATCTGCTTGACCGTTTTGCCCTTTTCATTTAAGTACTGTACATGTACAAAGTCTATGCAGACGTGGCATGCAAATCAAACAGATTACAGTGTTATTATTTGTACTTGATTGACAACGACGCTGTGTCCCTTGATATGAATTTCTATGACAGTAGATTTTATGGACATGTATGAATGCAATGTACATGTATTGTATACCGGTAGGCTACATACGAATTTCTATGACAGTAGATTTTATGGACATGTATGAATGCAATGTACATGTATTGTATACCGGTAGGCTACATACGATGGGCACTTTATACCTGAAGGCCTACATTTTACATAACAAGTTAGACAAATTGGAAACAATACTTGCTCACTGTGGTGTCATGTTCAAGACATACAGTCTATCAAATATGAAAAATAAGATGAGTTATATGACATGTAAACAAATGAACAAAGGGGTAAATAAATATATAAATAAATAGATAAATAATAATAAATAAGTAAATGAATGATTTACATTGAATAAAAATACTTAAAAAAGAAAATGAAATAACTAAATAATGGTCTCAGACAGAATGCATTGTTTAAAAATATATTTCTTTTATTTCAGTGTACAATCATTGTATATATCAGACAAATAAATGTATTTGAATGTTACATAAATAAAATAATTAAGACTGTGAAAACTGAAAAAGCAGTCCAATGAATTGTAAATTGCGGTACTCCATGTACAATGTAGCTTACATGTCCCAGCAATATTTGAAATATGTGACCATGTTGGATTAATACACAAGAACAGTCATCCGTAAAATACATACAAGTAAGGTCTACAATCATGTGGATTTGCAACTATCAAGGTCCAAAGTATCTGTATTTCTGCTGAGTAAATAGATTGTAACTTCTACATGTAATAGATTGCTTGTGTACTTTAATACACCTGTACATGTAGGATTTTCTCAGCGTGTTACAATCATATGAAATTTGCTATGAAAGTGATGCTGATACAGCAATAGATGGAAATGACTTCAAAGGAAAAGAAAAATGAGCAAATATTTCTGTGCCTGTCAGAAGGGCATGATCAAATTTCTTAATAGTTTTTGCTGAAGTAGCAATACCATTGCCACCAATATTAACAATGTATGTATGGACTGAAATTGAGTTTCCTAGATTTAGCCAAAGAGCAATCAGACTTTGAATAGCGTTGTTCTTGCAATGTATTGTCTGCACATTGATTTGCATCCCTTTTTTAGGAAGTAATTAGTAATGGAAATATTGCAATGCAGTCAGACTACAATACGAATGAATTAAAAAAAAAGAATATCATGAGAAATTGAAAAGAACTTAATTTTTGAGAGTGTGCAGTTGTACCTACCCTATGCATAGCTGCCTCTACCCTACCAGGTATTGCAACTACTTTCTCAGGAAGCTTTTTAATCACATCCGCCACGTGCACCGTCCCAAACTTGGCAGTAAAGGACTTGAGCATGTTGCCCCCTCTCGACTCACGAGGTTCCCCCGTCGAGTTCTTCGATCGAAACATTGCTGTGGGTTTTCTCTCAAAAACAGGCACCTTCCCTGTTGAAGTCTATTACATGAAGTAGAGGTTTGGAGAGCTGTTCATAAGCTTCAGAGTCTGAGAGAGGAGGTGGATCAACATTCATTCACTCTCTCTATCTCTCTCCCTCTCTTTCTCTTTAGTCTCTCTTTCTGTCTCGATCACACCAGAACTTGTGTCTCTTGGTACAGCTGTGTAATAGCAAGCGAGGACTCAAAATAACTCTATGAGTAGCCTTCTCGTGATGAGTTGATCTGACTGTAGAGTGTGTCTTACAATAATGAGTGTACAGACATATACACTACCTGCATTTCCCTCCCCATATGGAATCATACACCCTCATTATTCTGTACATGTTATGCTAGAAAGCCTAGAAATAGCAACTGGAAAATGATGATAGCCGCTGAGCAGTGGTGCTTGTCCTAGCCTACATTTCAGTGACTTTCTTGTCTACTTGTGCACGCTGTAAGAGCAATTCGAACGTGGACGACCACCAGCATTTGTACAGGGTTACCCTGGTACCATCACAAGCGTGTCTTATTACAGGAATCATCAATTTTTATGGAGAGAGTGAGTGTCACAGTAGGCTGCATTTATAGCCCTGCAGTTATTTGGCCTCTGGACCTCAAACTCGTGATCCGAAACATGAGGATAATATGAAACGATACAAGGACTTTAATAATAGGAAAGTGTTTTGATGTTAGGAAGTGATTACACATTCTGTCTGACATGGAACCCTCACAAGCTTTTGAATCATATTGGTGGCAGAAGGTAGGTTTGTGTTGTACTTTGTACTTTTTTTTTTACTTTGTTTCGTAATCTGTACTTTCAGGAAATTCACATTATTTTGTTTCCTTTTTACATACCGGTAGTCAAAAGAAATACGTTTTAATCCTTCACGAAGTTTACACACAATTTATTTTCCCCTGAGCTCTCATTTTTATGCACGGACTATTAAAGATGTTACTTTTTTAGCTTTCACAAGAATTATGTCTATAGTCGGTTATTATAAGTATTACTTCATCATGCATGTACATGTATACTTTACATCAAAACTAATAATGACAAAACTGTCTTCGAATTATAAAATATTTCATATTCTTGTAGAAGAAAAAAGTCCTCTATTCTATCGTGCACGATAAGTTTGGATTTCATGTACATGTAGACTTTCATGTACAATTTGAATAATGAATTCTATTTTTTTAATGCTGGTACTCTGGCCATGTACAATGACTGTACATGTTCTACGTACATGTACATGTCCAGGAATTTACCGGTTGAGCTTATGCAGTACTTGTAGTCTTGTAGCAATTGTTTCATTTTGGCAATTTGGCATACATGTACATGTATATATCTTGTATAATTGTATTTCTTATTAATAGAGATCACTACAGTGTATAAGAAACATTATTTTTATACATGTAGCTTGCAAAATAACTTTTTCTGTTTTATTAACTTTCCAATGGCATTTTCAGTATTATAGAGAATCTGAAACTAAAATGCACTACAAATTCATAGTACCGGTAATAGCGAGAATCTGAAATTTAAAGTAGTATTAGCACAAGCCTTCTCCATTCCATCACTCCTACTGCTTTTTCTGCCTAATCCACAAATGTCCCCATCATAAACCTTGCACCCGCAAAGAACCAAATCAATATTCTATATTTTTGATGCCATGCATGAGATACAGCTGCAGTGTATCATGAATATTCACAGCTGCTCAAGGCTGCCTGTTAGCACACTATTTGAAATGCTAATAAAGAGATGCGTGCAGTCCCCATTGGGCATACACACAATAAGGTGCCATTTCAGTAGAGCGTGCCGCACGATCGGTCGTACGTTGGTTGTACATGACATGTACGGTGATGATTTTGTTTCATTATCGTGCTTGTTGCCTTCATATAATTTGATCATCATGCCGAATTTGAAATTTTCCAGCATAAGGACTTCGCATCCGATGTCTGTATCTCAAAATTGATGGAAGGATAGATGTTGTTCTTGTGATTTTTGTTATTGATTGCACAGACTGCTATATAGCGCTTCAAGCTCGTCAATGTCCCTGATGACATTTGCTCTGATCAACTTTACATGTATACTGTGTGTGTATGAGAGCCGACTGCAGAGGAGTGCATCCTCATGATGATGCCTGATGTTTGTTGGAATTTGACCAAATTCAGAATAGAAATCGTTTTGACTGACAGATATATTCATTTTCGTTTACATCAACCATCAATATGATTGGACAAGAGTATATAGTAAGTTTTGTGTCATGTATTTTGATACAGAAAAATAAGGTTTCCTTTGATTCTCATATTTTACCTCTTTCTGTGTTACTTACCGTTATACATACCGGTATACATGTACATACATTCCAACCCTCTTTTGTGACCACCTGTATAGAAAGACCACCTGTCCATATAGACTGTATTTTCCGTTTTCCTTGGAAAGTGTTTCCCATTGAAATATGGATGATTACAGGAACCTGTACATTCATGTACATACAGTATGCACACTTTAAAGGCCACCCTCTCACAAAGGCAGCGCCTCTTCTCTCCTAAGAATGGTCATGATCATTCAAGTTTCACTGTCTAATGATCAGTTTCAGTCGTGAAAAGGGAAATTGGAATGAAAAGTGTTAAATACAAATGTTCTCATATTGACCTACATGTACACGTACTGCACATGTGCCTGGTATTTTTGATACTGTGTATATGATTTCTGATTTTTGTTTAAGAATCTTATTTAAGAACTCCCAATTGAGGCTATCAGTTATGTCTGTCTGATGTGTCAACGTTCATAAATATGATTATGATGGTAATATATAAATACCAGTACAAATGTTATTTCTTGGGGTGAGGTTTCCTTTATTGAATTCATGTCTACTGCAGTGTAGACTGCTCATTGTGTATTGGCAATCATGTCATATGACACTCTGATCATATAGTGAGTCATACTTCTTACATACAAAGAATCGGGTCCTTAGTCATAATAGTACGATTAACTATGCATGACAAACATAGCAGAATAACCAGGCCGTCGGTGTGCTACCTGTGTGCTGTGTGGAGTAAAGTGTGCATGAAAGAAATTGTTAAACAGTAGGCTTTGGATGTCATCATCTTTAATGCAGGACACTGTAGAACCATTTTACACAGCCCCAAAACCATTTTGAAAACCATCATTTTTTTTGTTGGCTGTCAGTGTCATTTATACTACTGGAAAAAAAAGTCAGGGTTTGTTCATTCTGTTTTTTAAAGGTACAATGTAGAATAGTGTGGATGCACGACTTGTTAATGCTCTACATGCAATTGCACAGAAGCGAGGAAAGTCACGTGACCCCCCAAAACAGGAATCATTCAATGATGTTTTGAGAGCGATGCCTTACAACTTCTGACAAAACACAGTTGCTTGCAGTGTAAATGCAGCTTTTGTCTAGTCGTTCTAACCAACCCAAGTTGAGGGGATACAATGAAATTAAAATATATCACATAACAAATCAGCACCCCAAAAAATAATTACTGTAATGTAGATTTAAATGAGGTGATGGTTTGATGTTTAAATGTTTGCCTACATATTCAAGTACAGACCATTTAATACATTTAAAAAAAAATCTGTTGAGATTTGAGATCCAGAACGACGTTAACTCTATGCTAGAATGTATTCATTTCTGATACCCCTTTCAAACTGGCTTGATTTTCATCAGATGCATCCGAACGCATCCGATGAAACGGCCACTATGAATGCTACAGAGGAGAAAAAGCCGATTAAATAGCCGATGAAAAGAAGAGAAATATGCGATTAAATTCTCCTGCTCAAGAGCAGGAGAAATTCTCATTCTATCGGTGTGACACCGATGAAACAGCCACTGTGAATGCGTTTAGGAGAAAACAGCGATTAAAATTGCCTAATGTCGCAGTGTACACACGCTTTATCATAACCAGCTGTGTTGACTTTTTGTTGAACGTGCTGCATGCCAGCTAGATGGGGCGTGGGCTCAATATTTACGTAATAATTCTTCACTTCCGGCAAGGGCTCGCCTCAGCGAGTGAATTTCACTGGCAGTATGAAAGCGACAGCAGGGAAAACGGCGGTTCACCTTTGTTTACATAAGGAAAATTAAATCGGTGTGACTCTGATACATGTAGAAGCCAGTTTGAAAGCAGTATGACTCTCATCAGCTACATTTAAAGCGGAATATTATTATTAATTATTACAAGTACAAACAAAATAGATACATGTACATGTAAAGCAGATCGATAAGCAATGCAAATATTGTCTGTAGAGAACCAGAAGAGGAACAAGCAATTACATTGAAAAAAAATATAAGATAATGTCCCTTTTGACTGTAAACAGATGATGTTGGTTTAGTCCATATCAGTTCAGAGATTTCTTTTGTTCTAATCAAATAGTATTCCCTCCTCAAATTAGTAACAAATTATCCTATTTTCCACTCCAACACAGTTTGGAAGAAAAAAATGTTAATTATATATGATTCAATGTGAGAGAAAATTGCAAAATTCCACCAAAAAATTGCCAATTTGTATGCAAAAATAGTGATTTTATATGTACACAGCATTGCCAATTTAAAGACCTTAATGATTTGTTACAGTTAAATTAGCTCTTATTCATGAAGGGCACAATGTGCTGCATTAGAAATAGACAATTTTTTTGGCTCTTTCTGCTCATGTATAATGTGCAATTCTTAGCATTCTGAATTAAAAGATGATACAAAAATATCTGTAAAAGGAGACACTGTACTTCTTTGGGTTAAAAATAAACAATGCTCAGTGAGCCTCAGTCGCTATGTATCGATGCTGTACACCAAAGCTCTCTGTCTGCTATTGAAATCCTTCCACCATCATAGAGGATTGGGAATGCTAATTCTGACATTTCAGAGTGCCTGCTTCCCAAGATAGGAATTAATGAAGTACCACAAGCTTCCTGCACAGCTATATTATCAGATTTAGTGACATTAACAATAATGCCAAAAAACAGTCAGAATTTAGCAAAAAATGTGAACAATATACTCTAAATGGTGTGGACTGTGGAGATATGGGGGAAAGGGGGGGGGGGGGTAGCAGGGATACAAAGCAGTATGGAGGAGGTAATTGGAGGCCTACTCATCCCATATCTCATTAAAGGGAACTCCAATCTACTCTAGAGGAAAGCAGAACAATTCAAGAAGTAGACTGATGACAATTTGAATGAAATCGGACAAAAAATGAAGAGTTTTTCTAAAGTTGCTATCACTATACTTGTAGGTATCGGCTCTTCAAATTGGTCAAATCACAAATGTCTCTGTGATGTAGTGGCGGACAACTTTCCCATTTGTGACAACCCACAAAATGACTCGAAAATATCTTTCTAAAATGTGTGACTCGGGAGGGGCTATTCTCTTTAAAGGACCTCTAATAATATGTTTTCCATAACATATTTTGAGTAGTGCCCCCAAGGGAGAAGGCACTTGGGAGAAAAACAGAAATTAATTATTTGTTTGTACACAACAAATAGGAGAGTTATCCAGGACTGTGTCACAATCCACTGACCAAACTGCCAGCTTGAGATTATTTTAAACTCCATAACTTTCTTATTATTGGTCAGATTTATTTCAGACTGCGTATCTTATTTTTCTGCTTTCATACAAATAAATTTATTACAAGGGTAGGAATCGCCCTTTAATAAAATGTTACGGTATGTGTACATGTACAACACATGTTTCTAATTAAACACTATCAGAGGCATACAGTTCATTGCATATTTTAGCTTTTTGAAATCTCATATTGGACAAGCTCATACACTGTACATGTACATGTACTACTACTGTATAGTAACATGTTTATTTTTCTTTAGTCTTTCACATTATAGTTTGAAAGCAAAATTCCATTCAAGTTAGTCGCATGACATGTACTTCTCACAATAGGACATTTCCATAGTAAAATGTATTCAAGCTTCAGGGGGAACGAAGTGTCTGTGGAATCGCTGTCAAGTGAGATAGTTTAGCACTTGAGTGTGAAATCTATCCACAAATGTTTGTAGCTGACACCCTATCATCCATCGAATGTGGAGAGGTACAGGAAGAAACAAAAAGTGACTTCAATCCAATTATCCAAACATGAATTGGTTATTTGCTCAGCAGTGGGTTCTGGTTATGTAAATATAGAAATATACAGATGAGAAGAAGTGTTGTACATAGTCGATTGGTTTAAGTACTTGACTTGTAATTCAAAGGTTGTGGTTCGATCCCTGACACAGCACTAATGTCCTTTGGCAAGGCATTAATCTACATTTGCCACTCAATACCCAAGAGAGAAATGGGGACCGGGTAGGATGACAAAAGCATTTGTGTTAGTAATTGCCTATGCCCTCACACTGACCATATGGTAGGAATATGGTAGGAGTGGAGATGGTGCACATTGTGCGTGAATGAATCCGGTGACTGGGGTAATAATATTTGCAAAGCGCTAAGAGACGGTAATTCCGTATTTAGTGCTATATGAATCCATTTTATTATTATTACACTGAATGCTTGCTTACAATACATGTAGATTATAATGTGGAATGAGTACGGTAATGATATGAATTAAAGAGTACCATGAATGATGAATTAATATAGTATGGCGGGTGGGGGGGGGGGGGGGGGGGGCTACAATGTGGTTAGAGCTTAAAATTGTATTCAAATGATAATTATTTCAATAGAAGTGAACAAAATGTAATCTGTGCAAAATATTTGTGAAGCTTATGCCTTGTACATGTTTACGTATGTTCAATGTACTGTGTCTGTGTTTTTGCCTTTTTGGTAGTACATGTATGTAACATTGATAATTATAGACAGTGGCTCTTATAGTATACAGTGTAGTCATAATATTGTTTTAGTAATTAGTAACCCTTAGTCATCCTTTGTGATTTCTTTGTTTCTTAACCCCCTCCTTCAGGATCCATCCGTTACCGAGGCAACGGCAAACACCCGAGGTGGACTGGAGGAATTCAACCCTTTTGAAGACATAAATAAACAGGTGTCTATTTAATAAATGTTTTCCCCCTTTTCCATGTTTTACACTGTATGATGCATGAATGTCCTCTTTTTCCTCTTAGTCTTAGTAAAATTTGTATCTACTGGTAGATAATTTAGAAGCCATGCTTTATTTGGTGTACAAGATTACTGTACATTTGTACTTAACTTTTTCTAAAGTTGTGTTTAATTTCAATGTAAAATTTGATTAATTCTTTGAGTGTAAACTGTAAAAATACATGTACATGTCATGATACTGTGAGAAATGCTTCATATAATTATGTTTTGAAAGCATTACTGGTATGTTGATGTAGAACTTGCTTCTGTAATACATGTATGGGCTCACCATTGTTGTGTGTGCACATATCTACTACAAATTCCTTGCTCTTTAATAGAATGTACACAATGATCTTGCTACTTGTTTACATAAATAGTTTACTCCTGAATCATTTGATTGGAATGTACCTACGAACTGTACCATACATAAATTGTAAATGGGATCATTAAATCTGTATTATTGAATATTTGTTTATTTCATTTCTTTAGCAAACTCCTGGTTCAAAAACAACTCCAGTAGCAGCTCCTCTACCAGTCAAGCCTCAGCAGCAGCCCGCCGTGATGGCACCTACGTCGGAGTTACCGCCGGCCTATACACAATCAGCTGCTCAACCAGTGAGTATGATGATCGTGATAGTGATGATGATGATCATCATCATGATGATGGTGATGGTGGTGATGGTGGTGGTGGTGGTGGTGGTGGTGGTGGTGGTGGTGGTGGTGGTGGTGGTGGTGGTGGTGGTGGTGGTGGTGGTGGTGGTGGTGGTGGTGGTGGTGGTGGTGGTGGTGGTGGTGGTGGTGGTGGTGGTGGTGGTGGTGGTGGTGGTGGTGGTGGTGGTGGTGGTGGTGGTGGTGGTGGTGGTGGTGGTGGTGGTGGTGGTGGTGATATTGAGGATGATGATGATGATAACAGTTATGATGGATAGTGATGATTAAGACATGGGACAGATTAGAAGGAAGACTTGAATGCTTGAAATCTGATATAACCTGTCTCAAATAGGTGAATCAGGCTTTTGACTGACATGCCTAAACATTAATGTTCATATTTCTGTTATGAGTAACATTTCCATTGGAGCTGTACTCAGATGAATTAGCGATGGCATGTCATACATGTATGCCCCTCAGTAGAAAAAAAAAGATACTACTTGCAAATTTGAAAAATTACATTTTTTGGTCATTTAGATGTACCGTACATGTAGGACCAACTGGCAAAGTTGTCCAACAACAATACATCGCAGTGATTTCATTCAATTTCAATTTCAATTCAATTTCAATTCAATTTATTGTCCAATATTGGAAATTTGTTTTGCTCACATTTTACAAACGTACAAGGAATGTTTAACAAAATAAAATTACCGCCAATTTTTATCAGTGATATCAAGTTTCAAATATTCCTATTCTCTTATACTATTCATCTGATGCTTTCCCTGTCAACAATCCATTTCCTCTGACTCTTGTGCTTACTTACCAGAGTGACTTTGCTATCAAGATTGGATTTCTTTCCAATGAATAATTTTCCCTTTTTTGCCCTTTAATCTGCATGTAGGCTGTAACTGAAGGTGCAGCAGAGTTGCAAAGGAGACAAGAAGAGCTAGAAAGGAAGGCTGCTGAGCTCACAAGAAGAGAACAACAAATGAGAAGTGCACAATACAACAGTAAGAAATGATATTTTATCCTACTCAATCAACAATGAATTCATCGTAATAATTTCCTTATTAGGACGAGAAAAAAATAAATATCAAACTTTTGAAGATTACATGTTTCTATTCTGCGTTGGTCATTGTCAGTCATTGAAAGTCGAGGAAAAGGGTGATTTAATAATCTTTTTGATTTTCATAGTTGAATATTTAAAATATGCCGCCGAGACCTGATTGGTCAGTAAAAGCCATTAAACAAGTCTACAAAATTTAATGCCAGTCCTTCCCACCCCCCCCCCCCCCAAAAAAAAAAAAACCCTGTCATATTTTACTTGTAAACCTTCAATATCATATTTGGTATGATCCATGCCAATGTGAGCTACATTGAATTAAAGGCTGTGATGCATGATGTTGACCCATCCATTCGAGGAGAATTGTACACTGACACTGTGATACAGAAATAAATGTTTTGTTATCACACTAGTTATTATGTAGAGGTGTTGTGGTCTAGTGGAGAAGTTACCGGACTGTAGATCACAAGTTACAGGGTTCAAATCCCAGCTCGACACTAACGTCCTTTTGCAAGATGTTAATCTACATTTGCCACTCTCCACCCAGGTGTTAAATGGGTACCTGGTGGAGAATGTGCATACATCGTGTGCCGGCAAGCCTGAATCCGATGACTGGGGTAATAATATATCTGTAAAGGGCTTGGAGACATCGTTGGATGTAAAAGCGGAACATTATTATTAATGAATCATGCCTTTACTTTTGTCTTAGCACAAGAGAACAACTGGCCACCGCTTCCCAAATGGTTTCCGCTCCAGCCCTGTTTCTTTCAAGACTTTGCTGTTGACATTCCCTTGGAGTTCCAGAAGGTAGTCAAACTAGGCTACTATCTCTGGATTGGTGAGCATTAGTACTTCATTTTAGTGTTAAATGATTTCCAGGGTGCTGTATGAACTTTGAAAAAAAAAAATTCCCTAAGGCTTGGGTGTGTACAGGAGTTCAGAGTTTAATTGCCTGTGTACAATTCACTTTTTAGTATATTTCTTTTAAAAAAGAAAATTAAATAATCCACTCACTAGCTTTATCCATTAAATGGCAATGTTTCAGAGCTACATGTATGGGGAAGTGTGACTGAGGTATTACTGGGTTAGATAGAATTTGATTTATCAATACGCATGAAGAAAAAAAAAGGTGTGAATCTTCGACTCTGATTTAATTACCATTCGCCATTCCATGCCGATGTCCTAGAGATGTAGAATGAGAGACCAGGGGATGTTTCACAAAGATCCTAGTCGAACCTAATTCTAAGTTGAACCTAAGTCTAAGTTGTACTTTAATATAATGGAGAGCCATTTGTAGCCTTAAAATAAAATATATGTTCATAAATTCCACATCAAGAACATGAAAACTTCTTGATAATAGGAAATATGAATGATTTGAATCAACATTTTATGCCTTAAAAAATAACTTTTGCAAAACATTTTCATAGATGCTAACGCTTTCCATAATTGTTAAGTCTAACTTAGAGATAAGCTCAACTTAAGATCTTTGTGAAACACCCCTAGGATTATTTCTAGCATGAATTGGGGGTATCCTACATGTACTCATTCTTACTTGTGTAATACTTGATACCTATTTTCAGCTCTGATTAGTAATCTATCTCCAATTTCATGCGCTATTTGCTGATGGAAATCAGTTATTGTTTTTCCATTAGGAAAATTAAAGTTATGATAAAACGAAATGCAGGCCAGAGTAATTGATTTAATCGCATTAAAAAGCACCCTGTGTCATTGATTTTATGTGACGTAAAAACAGGTTATTACTGAAATTAATGTTTATGTTTATGTTAATTCTCGCAATTAATTAAAAAAAAGAACTCAACTGCTTTGTGCCTCACTATTTAAAAATAAAAAACCTGCAAACCTCTTTCGAAGTATACCAGTATTCAGTTTGTACTTGGTCTTTATGATTTTGTTCGGAAGATTTTAAGTGTCTCATTATATTTGCAGAACAACAATATATTGTAAATAGTTACAGGGCTCTGCTTAATTGGCAACTATAACATCTATATGTATGTGTACTAAATAATCAAAGCTGAGCAGATCATTTCTGGGACTAGCAAAATCCAAGAGGGAAATGATACCAAAAAAAGTCATGAATATATAAAAATGTATGGAAAATTGAAGGAAAATGGTAATGGGTAGTGTTTAAAGATGTGATTGAAAAAATGGTAACATCTAAAAGCATAATTCAGCTGAGATGATCCCTTTGATAAAGATGATAATAATAACAATGATTATTGATAATTTTCTTTTACTTTAGGAAAAATATCTCATGTTCAGTTGCTGTTTGCCATACTGACGATTGTTGTTATTGAAAAATTAGCTTTGATAATCAAATAATACATGTATGTGTTGTCTTCAAAGCAGGCAACAAAAAAAGGATGTAGAAAAGAAATTATTTGTTTTTACATGTACAGTCAAACCTGTCTATAGCGAACCGCCCAAGGGAAACACAAAAAAGTGGTCTTTGTAGACAGGCTCCTTTAGTACATGTTTCAATGAGAAACCATTTTCAAGGGAAACAAACAAATGTGGTCTTTGTAGACAGGTGGTCACTAAAGCAGGTTTGACTGGTCTATTAAAGCTCTTTTTCAATGAAGCATGTGCGGTATATTTCTCTCTCTCTCAGCGTATACACTGGTCTTGTTACTGAACAGTATCTTTGCTGTGGTTTACCTGGGCGTCGCAGGGGGTTCAAGTGCGGGAGTGTGCTTTGGTCTAAGTCTGGTAGCACTCTTCATATCAACCCCTTGTGCATTCGCCTGCTGGTATAGACCAATGTACAAAGCGTTTAGGTAAGGTGATGCTGCAACAGACATTCTCACAAACACATCCCACCCATCCGCTGACCACACATGCAGGACAAAACCATCTTTTCAATCTCAACATTCTGTATTCAACGTCAAGCATCTGTGGGGTTTAGCTTGTTTTTGTTTTGTATGGAGATCATTTCTGTGCTCCTATTTTCATTTTGCAGGTACTGTCATTAAAAATCAAAACAGCTCATATCTGCATTACATTAAAATATCAACCAATACCCATGAAATATTGGTTTAAGAATCATTGCCTCATTTTGTATGTTCAGATTATCATCAATTACGCAACGTCTTCTCTCCATTTCTCCTCTCTCACTCCTCCCATCTCTTTCTCTCTCTCTCTCTCTGTCTCTCTCTCTCTCTCTCTGTCTCTCTCTGTCTCTCTCTGTCTCTCTCCCTTCCTCCCTCTCTCTCTCTCTCTCTCTATTTCTCTCCTCCCATCTCTTTCCCTCTCTCCTCCCATCTCTTTCTCTTTCTCTCCCTCCCTCCCTCCCTCTCTCTCTCTCTCTCTCTCTCTCTCTCTCTCTCTCTTTCTCTCCTCCCATCTCTTTCCCTCTCTCCTCCCATCTCTTTCTCTTTCTCTTTCTCTCCCTCCCTCCCTCCCTCCCTCCCTCTCTCTTTCTCTCTCTCCTCCCATCTCTTTCCCTCTCTCCTCCCATCTCTGTCTGTCTCTCCATCCCATCTCTCCCATCTCTCTCTCTCTCATCCCGCCCCCATCTCCATCCCATATTCTTCACCTCCTCCAGTCTATTCGCTGGTGCTGTTCATCAACCTGTGGATGAGCCTCGCCTACTTTGCCGGTATCGGAGGATCAGGAGCGGGGCTCTGTTTTGGATTGGCCATCCTCTTTGTGGTCCTAAATACTCCATTTTCCTTTGTCTGTTGGTTCCGGCCATTATACAAAGCTTTCAGGTATTGTTCATTAACGTTACACCTTCACAATTCAAATGCATGAAAGATATTTATCAAACTTCAAACCCATTTTGTCATTGATTTTCTAAGCTTTGTAAAGTAAAAAAATGTAGTTTGATTACTTCATACCTATCAATTTTGAACTTTTGGAGTACAGAAGCTTGAAAATGCTTTCAAGAGCTGATAGTTTTCTTAATCTTTTTTGTTTTTCAGTGTGATTTTATATGCACTGCATGTACATCTACATGTACATCTTCATATATAGTCTGTCATGAAATTATGTATCATTTCATTGTTTGTAATATTTAAAAATAAAAACATCACCATGGCTTAATGCATCATTAGAGGTTTGTTCATGGATCGTAAGGTACCATATATCCACTTCATCATCTCTATGATTTGAATTAAAGAGTATAATTTCATAACTGTTGTTATTATTTGATAAGGAAGACATTTGCTTCTGAGGGAGCTGTAAAGGAAAACGAATAAAGAAAAATTGAGTTGATTTATTGACACATAGGTCAAGTTGATGTGAAATTAGAGGTAAATCTTGAGTTCCAAAAATAATGAAAAAAAACACATGAAATGTTTAAATGATTACTTTAACTGATGTTATTTTTATACAGTTGATTTATTTAAATAGTGAGAAGCGAAGGGGATTTATATGTACATTTTAATCAGTCCTGATGTTTTGTTCATCATAAAAAAATTATTTTATATTTATATATTATTTGTATATCCTCCCTTTAAAGGTATTACAAAGTTTTGGTGTTGGGTCATGAATTCGGCTAAAATTAAAATATTGGAAGCATATGCGTTCCTACAATATTCATTGATCGTTGTCGCGGTTGAAATCGAGTCTGAAGTTATGAAATTATAAATAATAAACTCTTCATGTTGTATAGCTCCCTCTCAAGGTCAAGATATTAATTTAGCTTTGAAACAATGTTTCTTGACTAAAATTGACCGATTAGCTCTTCCCGTTTGGAAATTATATATCACAACTACATATTCTGAGATTTTCATGGTCACAGCTACCATTGTACGGCCATAGGCGCTATTTGAAATTTATCAAAATTTACCGGGAGCACCGGTAAATTTTTATATTAAATTTTTCTCGAAAACAGAAGTGTTTTAGGGGCTAATTTTTTTAGTGCTTATAATACATCCACAGGGGCATCCAAATATATAAAAATTGTAAAGATTCACTATCCACCCAATTTTCAAAATTCCCCAAAACTTTGTATTACCTTTAACCAAGTTTCTTTTATCCTTTTCTCCTTTCATCGTTACAGGAGTGACAGCTCCTTCAACTTCTTTCTGTTTTTCTTCATTTTTTTCTTCCAATTTATGGTTACTGTTGTGCAAGCAATAGGCATTGATCAGTTTGGAACAGTGTGAGTATTACTCTTTTTTTCTCTTCTTTTTAAAAACAGATATTGAATTTTTTACGTTTTTCATATTGTCCAGTCAGAGCCAGAAGAGGCAAAATGTGTTTTCTTTTAAACTTGTTAACTCCTTGGAATGCCATCAAATTGAGGAAAACATCATTTGTATCTGGTTTCAATTTATACTATGATAGTGACACCTTAAATGGAAATATGTATTTAAACAAAAATAAACTTTAAAGGTAAAGACCAGTATTGGCAACGCCCCAATTTCAAAAAATGAAATGGAAGCTCTCATTACCAATCATGTGAAAGAATATGTTTTGACTAATACATGATGATAACAAATTTGCCGGGAAACCGCCTACTAATTCATATATTTGGTAAATTTATTTCTCTCATGGTCTGGTGAGAGAGATAGGGTAGTCCCATATACATCTTTCTGTGTATAGTGCTGGTAACTTTACGAAGAATGGGCCAAATTTCTTATCATTTTGATGATTCCAGAACCTTGCAGATGCTAGATGCTAGATGATCAACCTTTTCTGATCGATTCCACAACGTTTCTTTCACAATGCAATCGCATGACCATTACTGGTCTTTACCTTTAATAAAAAGTTAAATTTCATTTCTTGTTCTACAGAAATTATAACCTTGAACTATTACCCATCAGCTCAACTTTGCTTGAATCTCTCTACAGTCGAATTGACGTATTTGAAAATCAGTATTTTGGAATGGTACTGTGGTTTAAAACAAGAATAACCTCTAGGTATATTTGAGATGTGATATTTATCTCATTATGATCTGGTGAAGGGAGGATATACTCCTGTGCATATATACAGGATGCCCCCCCCCCCAACAGACTATCATACTTTCAATGACATTGATAATACCAGTAGATTGGAAATCTTTTTAGAAGAAAAATAATGCCTAAATTGATAAAGTATTTTTTCTTTCTAGATGCATTTTTTAAAACAATGTTGAATACGTCCACTAAGGGTGCTCCTTGCAAAAAATAATATGATTTTGTTTAGTTCCAGAAACAATTTGCATTTTATTGTGCAGGTTTTAATAAACGTCGGATTGAACACAAACGTAACATTCCACTCCCATGTTTCTGTTTTCATGCAATTTTAATTACTTGTTAAACACAGACGTCAAATTATATGAATTGGTTGAAACACAGTTTCAGACATACTGGACAAATTTGAACACCTACCTTGCATCACAAAATACTTCTAACACAAAAACCCTCTACTAAATTTGTCAATCTTGCCTAAAGTTTTCACCTCTAAAGACTCTCCTTTCCCTGGTACTAGTGAATATGACCTCACATTATTGAAAGTATGCTAGTCTGTTTTGGGGGGCCACTCTGTATAATATATCTTTTTTTCTTTTTTTCTTGTATTTCTGTTTGATGATAAATTTTGTAACAACATTTATATTTTCAACTCGGGACACTTGCGGATTTCTACACAGCAACTATAACACTATTAAAAAGTTTTCTCCCATCTTGTCAATACATTTTCCCTCATTTTCTCTGACATGTTGATTTTATCTGATATATGTTACTTTAATCTAACATGTTTGTTCATAATGAATATAATGATGTTCAAACTTTCTCTTTATCAGTGGTATGATCAACGGTTTACAAGTTATCGGAGGTGGCAATTCTGTTAATAGTAAATTCGACCTGGCTTTAGGCGGTATCATGGTCATGATGGGCGTCTTCTTCGGTGTCTTAGCCACGCTTGATTTGTTGTATCTAATCAAGGTATAGGACTACCTGACTGATTTTACCGCAGAACCTGCTTGTGTGCTCCCACTTCCTATATCCATTCATCAAAGAAAAAATGAAGAAAAAGAAATGGATAATCAGCTGCGCACTTTCTTTTGGCACATCTAGTTTAACCTGTCTAGAAAGGCCGCCCAAGATAAATGTTGGCCATTCTAGACAGGTACAACCATAAGACTACCTGACTGATTTTATCGCAGAATTTGCATTTGTGATACCACTTCCTATATCGACTCTATCATTGGCTTGAAATATTTATATTAAAAAATATTTAAAAAATGATAATAAGCTGCACACTTTCTTTTTTGGCACATATAGTTAAACCTGTCTAGAAAGGCTGCCCAAGCTAAATAGTTGGCCACTCTTGACAGGTTCAACCACATGTTGTTTGACTGGTGGCTGTGTGCATCACTGTATAAAGCAACTTTGGCAGTAAAAATGAAGAGAAAAATTGTGAATATTTATTGGGCCTTTTTAAAAGTTTTCTTTTCTCTCTCTCTATAAAAAATAACTCGCCTCTTCAAACTGCTACATTGGCTCGTCAAGATTTAGTTTCACTCTGTAAACAGTTGGCATCTTGAAATGAAATATTTCATATCATAGTTTGTATATGTACACGGAAACCTTGGTTCAACGTAGATCTGATCTCTTAACCTCAGCAGGATTCTTACCGCTCATCCCGAAGAAAGCTTTCATCTTCTTTTCAACCAACTGCATCACAGAAACTTCTTGAATTTTCTTCCCATTTACAACCCCCACCCTTTCTTTTAACTATCGTTCTCTCTACTTTAGATGTATCATTAATGCAACAGTTGGCCATTCTTGACAGGTTCAACCACATGTTGTTTGACTGGTGACTTTGTGCATCACTGTATTACAACCAAAAAAAAGGAGAAAATGGAATTACCAACTTAAATAAAAATATTTTCTGTCATAATTACATTTACAGGGAAACCTTGGTTCAACATAGATCTGATCTCTTAACCTCAGCAGGATTCTTACCGCTCATACCGAAGAAAGCTTTCATCTCCTTTTCATCCAACTGCGTGACAGAAACTTCTTGAATTTTCTTCCCATTATCAACTCTTACCGTTAAAAAAAAACTATCTTTCTCTCTACTTTAGTGGTATCATTAATGGTCTATCAATGATAGGCGCTGGTAGCAAAGGAAACAACAATTCAGGAATGGTTGTTGGTGGTCTTATGCTTATGATTGGTATCATGTTTGGCATTGTGGCTGTCTTAGACCTCCTCTACTTGTTCAAGGTATATATATCTCTCCATCCATCATCCACCTCCAGAAACTCACTACAGTGGACACATCTTCATCGTCAGTCAGTGTGTGATGTTCTTGTGTTATCGTCGTCTGTTGTCTTCATCAGCCTATCAGACCATTTTGAACACGATCACAAAGCCTCGCGAGGAATCAGCTCGAGCATCAGCATAGTTACACTATAAGGCCAACTACAAAAATGAAGTGTTTCTCGTCCCCACCCGTCTCCTTTTTTTTTTTTACTGTTTACTATTCAGAAGAAAAAGAAGAAAAAAATAAGCCTGTGATACACATTTTGTTTAAATAGCTTCTAAAGTGATACAAATCATTTGTTTTGTCATACATTGCATCAGTATACTCACATTGCACAATATCTGTGAATAAATATGCTCGGCCAGCTAAAATTAGAATGGCAGCCATCTTGGAAGAAAATTGCAAAAAAATTGCAAAATAGTAAATATCAGGCCTGATAAAACCCGATTTAAATCGGTTTCCCGATTTTTTTTATTTTTCCCCAATTTTGTCCCAATTTTCTTACTCGAAAGGGGGGAATGTTGTTAGATGCCATTTGTATTTAGCGCTATATAAATTAAATTTATTATTATTATTATTATTTCCCCCGCGAATCCTCTTTCTTTTTTTTTTACTCAAGGGGGGCGTAGTTGAGGGGAAAACAAAAAAACTATTTTTTTTTAGTGCTCACTATCACCCCTGTAATATTAATGCCCTGCTCCTCCTTTTTTGTAAAAGTCTGGACAAGAAACACATTATTTTTGTTATTTGGCCTTAAGATGTGTATGGAAATCATGTTCGGGGACCCATTGCATAAAACTTACCACTGATGGTGACTTTGCCATCAATATAAACTTAAGTACCATGGAGGCAACATCACTCCACAGCCAATCAAATCAAGGTTGATGGAAGTTACCATCAATGGTAAGTTTTATGCAACGAGGCCCAGAATATGAAAGATCATCTTGTTTCATAGTCTTGTATCTCTTTTTGTGCTTTTTGAAAAAAATATGTGTTTCTTTTTTATTGACTCACACTGTTCAGTCCATACATACATTTCTTCGTCTTCAGTATAATATGTGCTTTGAAAAAAAATAACCATCATGTGTTTTGCTCATTCTCATTCATCATATTTAGTGGCTGGGTTAATGGCCTGCAAGCGATGGGAAAAGCTGACAATATCTCTGAAAAGGCCATCGCAGGATGTATGTTAATAATTGCAACACTTTTTACCACCATGGCTGTCCTCGATGTCATCTATTTGCAAAAGGTTAATGTCATACAAACATGTACTTGTTCAAAAAGTCGAAGAATGGCTTTAAAAGACGGACATACTGAAGCTGTTTCTCTTGCACTCATGAGTATAATACAGAAAAGAACAGAAATTGTCTCATTCATATGTGCATTCATTCAAAGCCTATAACATCTATCAACAAATCATGATGTTCTTGTACATATCAATGTGAAGGATTTTGTAAAGTTTATCAGACAGTGTGGTGTTCGCAGCTTCCATGAATATAAAACCCATACATCTTCCACAAATCACTCAAATGCTTGTATACAAATCATTGTGAAAGAGTTTATAAAGATCATCAGGCACTGTGTTTGTCATAGTTCAGATTCAATACAAATCCATTATCTATTCTTAAAGCATTGAAATGCTTTTGTTCAAACCGCTGAAGTGAAATTGCATATATGTTACATATCTGATACAGGGTGGTCCACAAACAAAAATAGAACATGGAAGGAGTAAAAACTGATCTATCCAAAGTACGAAGTCCCTTGTTGCTAGGTTCGAGGGCTTGCTTGAGGACTAAAAGGTTCTGAGACACACTCTGGTGCAACCTGAGCTATAGTTTGGAACATTTCCGAATAGATTTTATGAATAAAATTTCATAGATAATTTTCAAATCCGTTCAATGAAAATTCAAATCTGTCGCTGTTCCACGTTTAAAGCTAATCTTGAGCTCTGGTATGGCCATCATATGTCGAGAGAACATGGTTATTAATTATTCTGGATTGTTTATCTTGCAGTAGACTGATTGTTTGAACCAGTAAAATAAAGATAAACCACAAAAACTTGCTGGAAATCATCTTCAATAAAAAACAAAACTCTCATTTGCACATAGTGACATGTGTTAAGCACATGGTGTCGGGCCTACATGCACTTAGCTTGATTTCCATATCGTTCTATGCTCGTTACTCAGCCTCGATACATTTTATACCAAAATTGTTTTGGACATGTCATTTATTTGTAATCTTGAACATTCAATGTCAGTTTTGTCAGATTTTGTGAGAATTATTTTCTATCATTACCAGAACTCAAGCTTATTTTTAAACTACTTGTGGACCGCCCTGTATGGTAGATGTATATTGCAAATACATGTATCTATTAATGTTATATCAAGATTATGAAGTTGTTCTTTTGTACTCGCACAAAAATATGAATCTGTTTTTATTGCCATATTGGGAGGAGGAGGGCGGCAAAATGAGTACTGGTTCATGAATTTGCTATAAACAACATGAATGAACGTAAGCGAAGTCAAGCGCTATGTGGCCAAAAGCCTGAAACACTTGTAGTTAATACGTTTGACGTGAACATTTCATAGAACAGTCTAATTAAACAGGCCTGATAAAAACCCGATTTAAATCGGTTTCCCGATTTTTCCCGATTTAAAAAAAAAATCCTTTTTTTTTAAACCAGATTTTTTTTTTTCCCCTCTTTTATCCTGATTTCACCGTTATTTTCTCTAATCTTCCCTAATTTGCCCTATTTTTTTCCCAATTTTCTTACTCAAAAGGGGGGAATGTTGTTAGATGCCGTTTTTCCCCCGCGAATCCTCTTCTCTTTTTTTTACTCAAGGGGGGCGTGGTTGAGGGGAAAACACAAAACCTTTTTTTTTTTTTAGTGCTCACTATCACCCCTGATTAAAGGAATCGTTATATAGATATATTAGTCTCAGGAAATATATTTCTGCTACATAAGCACTCATTTCATTTTCGTTATTAACATGGAACTAATCCTCCTTTTCATTGTTCAACGAACCCCGCAGGTTCACGCACTGTACCGAGGAACCGGTGCCAGCTTTTCAAAGGCCCAGGAAGAGTTTGCAAAGGGCGTCGTCACCAACCCCGGTGTGCAAACCGCCACGAGACAAGCTGCGGCTAGTGCTGTGAGCGGCGCCACGACGTCCATGTTCAGCTCAGGCGGAGGAGGAGCAGCAGCAGGAAACAATAGGATGTGAGCAGGAGACGTTAGCAGAGAGATTGACATTTCTATTAAAAGGACTGTGTAATTGACTAAATCTGGAGTAATTTTTAGTTTCATGTATAGAGGTTAGAAGTTGGAGTTGACAGTGACAGGGAGAGACTTGTATATCCTGATTAAATCCTGCAGTGACATCATGGAAGAATGATATTCCGTATCAAGCAGAGGTTTGTTTTATATGAAGAAGCTACTTCTGCCCTTTCATCAAACATGATATATCAATTACAATTATAATTAACAATAGCAGTCAAACCAAGGAGGGATAAACAGGCTTGGCATATTTTATTTCACTCTTTCTTATTTTCGTTGTGTAAGATTAGCATACTGTTATTGTTCAGATGAAAAGTTCTTCGAACACACAGTGTATGTCTTTATATATATTTATCTTATTGGCTTTGTCGTCGTACTCGCTCCTTGTGTAATTGTCATTCTTTGTGTCTCAAAGGTCATTGCTGAGATGCACAAGGTATTTCTAATGCAATGGTGTACCGATGGAGGAAACATTAGACTGGACCAATTTGAAGTAAACTGTATTTTTTCAGTTGAGTTGTCCTAGTGAAGAAATAGCTTGATTTTGGTGGTTCAGAAATATTAAGGAGATGTCTGATTGCCTATTTTCAGAAATGGTCTGTTCAGAGCCAAAAGGGCATGAACTTTATGTTACAAGTATCTGAGTCACCTCCTTTCTGGCTGCAAAAATGCTTCACTTTTTACTCCAATTGGCCACATTCAGTGGTTAATATGTCAGAGCCTCATATCTTTTATGCTGTGATTTCTGACATTTTAATGCAAAACATCATTTTGCCATATACATCACAGGGGGCGTGAACCAAAGTGAAAGGAAACGTTTAATAAGAGGTTGTTAACATTTTGAAGTGCAAGAAATGATACAACCTCACAATCTTCCTGATTCAATGACAGTCAAAAAGGAAACATGTTCTGTAATAAGCGCAACAAAGATCTTTGTCACCTTTAATTAGGTTTATTTTCATTTTTATTTATTTATAATTTTCTTTGTATAATGTGGTCAACTACTCATTACTTCAGCTGTGACTACATTTATTTTCCCATTCCATTCCATTTATATATGTTCAGTGATTGTGACCTAAGAGGGTAATGTTAACCCAATAATCTGTCATATTTTGTATGTCACTAACTACTATATTCATTTACGTGACAATTAGTCAGTAATCTTTCTGAATGGCAGCATATTTCAGACCTGTCTGGTTCAATGTTCACATTCAAAGTAAATTCTTGCCTAAAATCAAGTGTTTCGATGAAGAGACCAGATGCTGGCCGTAAATGTGACGTTGGTTGCTCTCTGACATTTTCTGTATCTCTTGATGGGTAATTTCTATTTTGTATAGTACCAGAAGGTATTTGAGTATATTGGTTTTGGCCCAGATTGACAATGCCCCCCCCCCCTTTAAACACATTCATGGAATGTTGTGATAAGCATTGAAGAATTGATAGATTTTATATGAATTGGTTGTCTGTGTATAACACATAGAAGTTGTGTTCAGCCAAATGTTTTATATAATGTATTTTTGTCGCAAAAGTTATGTAAGTTATGAATTATACTATATCTTGTGATTGATTTACTAAAAATTTCTATCCATACATATATATGATAATGGCCTATCAGATAGAGACAAATTAAATGAAAATGTATTGTATAAAGTTTGATATTATATGTTATTGGTGGGTGGAGGATCAGTGAATTATGCATAAATGTACATTTTTGCATTCAAGTTCTAACTTATAGAGCGTCAAAGTCATGCAATGTTCTTCAAAAGATCAATGTCATGAAGTATTCTGTATATAACCTGGTAAGAGGTCAACAGAGAGAGAGAGAGAGAGTCCTCTCGTTGCTCTATAATATTATTTTAAGATATCTCATTATTAAATAGGACTTATTTTTTTCTCATGATATTCCTTTCAAAGCTACATGTACATGCATCATAGAAAGTAAAATGAATGCGTTGTTCAGTCACTGTGAAAAGAAATATATGTATTCTATGATGTTTCTTTCACTGAGGGTACTCAATATAATTATACTCCAAACATATACTCTACGCATTGCTTGAGATATGCCTGACATTGCAAGATCATAATCTTAAACTTGCCTTGAAACTCAAATTAGTTGCAGAATTCAGTAGACAATCTTTTCCATTGGTTGTCTGTTATATTATTTTATTAATCATAAATCCCCACTTAAAACAGAGCATAACCAATTTTGCAATTGATGAACTTAGCTTTGAAATACACACTTTGCATTATAGACAGAGCATACAGTTTGCAGATATATTTTATTGATTTTTTATTTTTGTCTCTATTGCTTTGGTATCCTTCGTTAATTCACTGTCATGGTTTTCATTTTGTAGATACATTTCCATACATTTTTTTTTGTAATTGTAGAAAAAAAAGCAATTTATAGTACTATTGTTGTAATAAAGGAACACTGCAATGGATGGATAAAATGTATTTTTCAGTAAGCTAGTTCTGTACTTGTGTTTGTTCCCTTGTCGTTATAGAGATTATGTAGATAGTTATGCTATACTTTGATGAATACAGTTAGTCATATTGATCGAGACTGCATTAAGATATGTAAAACAAATAAGTTGAATGGGAGAGTGGCCATGCAAGGCAAATTTGATGACCTGTTTACCATATGCCCACCTACATGTGGCCATGGTTTCACATACCGTAATCTTTTTTAGGGAGTGGGAGGGGTCCTGATTGAGGTTTTGGAGGTCTGTATGTGTGATCTCTGTTCTAACATTTGGAAATTTGGATGTTGGGATGTAGCTTTTGTGTTGCGGTCGCATTTTGGTGTTGAGTCCTAAATGTAGCATTCATTTCTAGTTTACCCTTCATTAAAGCTAGGCTGCAGACAGATTAAAGTCAGTGGTGACATAGATTGGGTTTTAGATTGGCGAAATACCCTTTTTTTTCAATGAACAAGATAAATATTTCTACAGGAAAATTGTAAAGGGATCTGGAAAACAAGCATTATAATGTGTATGACATAATCAAAATGATTTATTTGTACATATTTAATTCTTCATAATTGAAGACTGAATGAGATTATTAGGTTTGTATACATATATGCAGAAAAACATATGGGGAAACATTTCATACATAATTGCTGTCCATGTCATGTTTAACTTTATTTCTACATTGTATTCTTGACTTGTTTCCCATTAAAGACTTGCATAGACCTATCTGATATTAAATGATCATTGTGACCTGTTGTTTTATTTTTCTCTTTTAAAGTAAACCAACTGTAATGATACATGTATATCTCATAAATCTAATAGTTTTTAGTCATGCATGTTTTATATTTTATATAAAAGTAAGCTAAAATTATACTGAATATGAAGAAAAACTGTTTTAAGCTTAAACTGTGAATGGTGCAACTTACAGAAACCAGGGCCAGTATTCATAAAACCCCAGTTATAAGCGTACCGGTATGCAGTCTAATAGTTAACAACTACCGGTAGCTTAGTACAGCTTTAAGAATACGAGCCCAGGCTTCTCTACTCAGAGGGTGTCTTAAAATGATGTGGACGTTCATGTACATCATTGAAAGAGTGTTTGAGGAAGAATGTGAATGAAAGTGGATTTTTCTCAATATTTTCATCACCTCGTGATTTACCAAAGAAATATTGGTACAATCTCAAATTTTGACAAACGAGACAAGGGGGAAAACACTAAAAAGACAAAGAGAGAGAGACATGAATATAGCCAGGAAGAGAGAGGGTGGTGGAGATTATTGTGCTCCCGAATAATAGACTGCTACAGACTTTGTCCTGGCAAAAATGTGCAGCCCCCTCAAACCCTCCTCCCCATAAAAGAGTAGGCTATGGTAATGGTTGATAAATAGTGGAGTGGAATAATTGGAATATTACATTCAAATAATAATTGAATTTACTGCCCCCCCCCAATAACATCAGAGATGTAAAATCACTGCACTGCTTCAGTAAGAAAGTAGCATGGGCCATGCCATTAGCTAGGGTACGATAGGGGGAGGTGGTTCTGGTCATATAGAGGAATTAATTGATGCAATAAATGAACAAAGAGTTTTTAAGAAAGAGGAGGAGCATAGCAATTAACGAATTTTCATATTTCCATGTTTCATCCTACCCTTCCCCTTTCTTTCCTTTTTCTCTTTATTTTTTATTATACAGTTCTTTCTCTTTTTATGATTTTCTTTCTTTACTGTTTTTCTCTTTCTTTCTTTCACTTTAACCTGTGTTTATAAATTGTTAAAGTTCTCCTTTCTTATCTTGCTTTGTTTGTTTCCTTGTTTGCTTGCTTGGAGGAATTTGATACCCAGCAGCAGGAGAAACTATAAAATAAGACAGATTTTTGCTCTGGAATGCCCCCAAAGAGCTATCGTATGAGAAATTTGAAATCGAAATTAACCATAAAAATTGAAGCTAGAAAGCTTCAAATATAATAGCAGGAAATAAAAGGGAATACTTTTACCCTAATCCAACCCCCACGTAAAGCTGCATGACTCCTACGCCCCTCTAAATATTATTTCCTTTTTGTTATTTTCGTTAGAGATACCTTACGTCAATTTCTTCACTTTTCACTTCCGTGTTTGTTTACATCCTGAAATTGAACGTAATTTGGCTTATTCCTTGTGTTTATAGGAAAATTACACTCTATAATAAAGATGTCGACCCCTTCTAGACCTGCACCACCAAGACCTCAGCCGAAACCAGGTAAATTTACAATGAAAAATAAGTTATTACGAGGTAGACCTAGACCTAGGTTCCGCGGTTTGCGATATCGATGTGAGGCGTCGCACCATGCACCACCGACGTGTCTCCCCAAAACTTCCCGGGGTGACTCTGGCTTCGCGGCCTTGGCCCAGGCTCAGCTGAGCTGAGCTGATGCACGCCCCAATCTGAAGACGAACCGCGGCCGCGAAGCTTGACTCCATCCTTGCATTGTCACCTCAATTTTAGGGCTGTGGCAAAAACCAGTTTGTTGTCATCTGAAATGATATTCATTTATTTATACAGCATATATCTCGAATTAAATTGAAATTAGACTAATAAGATTGTGTAGACCTATTATTGATATTTTTAAAAGATTTGTGGTGCACAATATGTCAGTGTGAAATTTAATTTTGAAATGCTCAAAATCAAATTCCCAATCAATTTTTCATTCTTCTCCTTTCTCTCTATCTGTTTTAGGTCAAGTAAAGGTTTTCAGATCGCTCTATGCCTACACAGCCCTGCACGTAAGTTTTACAGGAACACCAATCCATTCAAAGCCTTTATGGAAGAGATGAAGGATTTAGAAATGAGAGAGATCTACATGTAGATCTAGACCAGTGATTTTTTTGTCATTGCAAAAGCTTTTTATCTTCAACATCTCTGTTGAACATTAGAAGTGCCTATTTTCCAGATTACCACAATACCAGTAATACAATTTTGATGAGTTGCGCAGGACTTGTTTCGTACAAAGGCTTTTAATTATGTTTGGTTATATTTTTAATTTTTATTCTGTCTCTCTGAAAAAGAAAAAATAGCAATCCTTTAGAAATAGAATCCCAAACTTTTGGTCATAATTTTTGAAAGTTACTGTGAACAATAAAGTATAGAGTCTACTTCCATGTTTCATAATCCAGTATAAAATATGTTTTATTTAGTTGATTCATGATGTTGAAAACTTGTTTAGGCCCTAGTACAGGATGTAGGCCCTTCATGCGTATCTTGATTTTCTATTTCTATTTTCAAATTTACACATTTTTTCTTCTTGTCTTTATCATATATATTTCCAGAATGATGAATTGACCTTTGATGAAGGTGACCTACTTTATGTGACTGAAATGGTAAGTAGTATACTACAAAACAAAAGGGGATATACCACACATAGGAGCATCACTGGCTGTGTAGTAAAAGCTGTGCTTTTGATTCTCAACATTTCAAACACCACTGTACAAAACTCAACTGATTTCACTCAAAATCGGTAATTTAGTGACAATTGATGGTACCTACACTGTAAATAGCAGTAAAATACATTTTGTTTAACTTACTGATGTTTAAAAGAATAATTTAAAAATTCAAATTGTAAGTCTAGTGTCAAACTTTGCTTACAGTTACAGAGCTCTGCATCGACATGATTGTGTAGAGTCTGCGATATTGTGTGGTGTGTGTATTTGTGTATGGGTCTAATAATACCAGCCTCACAGCAAGCATGCAGTGCTAGAGGTCAATACGCATTAGCATTGACTCTCTATGCTTTGCGGGAGTGGGATATACTAGTGAACTGGGCAGCATTAGAAAAACTAACAGTGTCTTAACTGTGAGTCTACATGTACATTTATGTAGACTGTATTGTATGGTATACTGCACACCATAGACTCTGTACTTTAGCTGCTAACAACCAGACACTGTTACTCAAGGCTTTATGGAATTGTGTCAGAACTGAAAAATAAAATAGATTAAGTATACCTCAACGTAAAGCTTATAAACCATAGATTACAATGATATCAATTATATGCTATTTTAGTGTCTGTCAGAGGAGTAACAGTTCTTTGAAACTCGAAATCTAAATCTTTGTAAATCAGAAGTTGTTGGGCTAAAAACTTGACTCGACTTGATGACATTCTTATGCGGAGTACGCATATTCACAATGACTTTGAATTATTTAAGCTTGGCCCATTGCCTCAGCTATACAGACGAGCCGATTGAGTCCACGTGTTATGTCGTCACCGTAAAAAAACAGCAAATTTGACCCCTGTTGACCCTTAATTTGGAGGGGTGTGGAAAATGAGGTTTTAATTTGCTATTGTGCAATAGTGAGAGGAAAAATATTTATTATTCCATTAAATTTGTATTCTAGGTTGATTGTGTTCAATCAGCTCTCCGTTGATAGAAAGTTGTACCGGTATCTTCATTGGATAGAGTCTATATGAATACTGCTACTTATTAATTACTACAGGGCCACCAAGTCACATTTATACTCTTATGAGAACATTTTTAGATTATTTTTGCCTTTAATATGTATACCTTCATTAAAAATGCCAGTGTTCTGTAATATCTAAATGCGGAATTCATGAACCCATGTTCACTTTCAAGAAAATATTCTTGCACAGTAGCACCATAATTTACAATACCATAACTGCACACACATGTGCACAGTATACACAGTGTATAAAACTATTTATAGATATTGCAGATATCAAGAGGCAATAGAAACCCTTCTAGTGGCGTAATTTTTCAAAAAACTGGATAATGTGCCATAGAAACAGGACGTTTGGGTCCAAATACAAAGAACTGTTATTATTCTTATAAATACAACACCAATATTTGTTGATACTTCTTAAAGTTTTAGAGTTACTGTGTGATACAATATTTTTTCTCAATTCATCTTTTTTTCTTCTTCTTCTTCTTCTTCTTTATACAGTGTATATAAAGTATAAATTTTTTAAAAATTTATATATTAAGTATAAT
Source organism: Strongylocentrotus droebachiensis (assembly GCA_035222895.1). Taxonomy (NCBI): domain Eukaryota; kingdom Metazoa; phylum Echinodermata; class Echinoidea; order Camarodonta; family Strongylocentrotidae; genus Strongylocentrotus; species Strongylocentrotus droebachiensis. The sequence continues at coordinate 194,864 of JAVYIG010002015.1, read as the reverse complement.
TTGCAAATTACAAGTATTAAGAGTAGAAAAATAACGGTTTTAATTGTGTCAAAAATTGAAATAATTTATTAAGACCCCACCCCCCCCCCCCCCTTTAACTGGAAGAAAAAAGGAACACAAATCTTGCAAATGTCTGTTTTCAGAGGTTTAAACTGTTTGGGTACTGTTGTAAGTCATTCCAAACAAAATTACATTTTGTACAGGTCTGATAAAGACAAAGTGTGACTAGGTTGCTGGAGTTAAACGTAGCTTGGAAGTTTCAGTCACAGGCAACTGCATATCAGAGGGCTAATTGTGCCACCACGGAGATTGCCATATTGTTTTATTGGCAACTGCATCTGGTGGCTTGTGCCACAATGGAGGTTGCCATATTGTTTTAATAATTCCTCCTTACTGTACAGTGATCTTTCCTGATCATACTTTCAAAACATTGGTGGTAGTTCTGTCAAAATGGATGTCTTGCAAATAGACTACTTCTTCCGCACTGTTGGTATTGTAATATCTGGAAGAAAAAAAAAGAGAAAAATATTTCATTGTTGCCCCAACGAAGTCTAAGCTATGGGACCGACAGATAGATCCATAGGTAGATTCAAAGATTGATAAATAAATGTCTTCACTCTTGGTGTCCTTATTTGTGGTGCTGACTGCCAGTGATGGGAGTTTTTTCAGACAAAAGGACTGATTGATGAGACTATGATTGTTTCCTCTGTGTCGTTAACTGTCATCCATACATGTGTCATATCCCCCTCTACTCCATGTCATCTCAAGTCCGTACCGTTTCATAGTCCATGATATGCTGTCCAGGGTCTTCTTAATAAATTGGTTGATTACTATTTCAGCTGCTTACAATATACATGTATTTATAATTTCCTTTTCCATTGTTTACTCTCTCGGTATGACATGAGCACTATCTGTTGCCGTAGAAAGTTATGAAAATATTTCCTGATTTTTAAATTTTTGTTAAGGAACTGATCTTATTTGCTTCCTTGCATTGTGATTTTTTTCATTTTTTATAAATATTTTTTAAACTGTAATTTAATGGGGCTTAACTGTAAAAAAAAGTCAAAAAAAGTTGAAAACAATTATAATGCAGATTAATGTTTAAATACTGAGATGCTTTCAACTTTACATAACATTCTACATGTATGTGGATGGAACACTAAGAAATTCATTTTCATAAATATTGATTTTAACTTTGGGTTTTACAATGTATATAGTCAAATCACTGCATTCATAATTAATGATATTCTCACCCAGGAAGACATACTTAAAAAACGATTTTGCTTAAAATAATATGTTTTATAAGGAAGTAAGAATATTTGTATCTACATATGTATATTGCAGTCCCGTACATTTTCATCTGATATTATTAATTTCTTGACATTGCGATGACGATATTCAATATTTCAAAATGTATTTGCCATTCATTTTTCAAATTCATTTCTTCAAGAACATTTGTTATTTACTTTTATATTATGTTAAAGGTAAAGACCAGTATTGGAAATGCCCCAATTTAAAAAAATGAAATGGAAGCTCTCATTACCAATCATGTGAAAGAATATGTTTTGACTAATACATGATGATAAAAAAATTGCCGGGAAACCGCCTACTAATCCATATATTTGGTAAATTTGTTTCTCTCATGGTCGTGTGAGAGATATAGGGTAGTCCCATATACATCTTTCTGTGTATAGTGCTTGTAACTTTACGAAGAATGGGCCAAATTTCTTATCATTTTGATGATTCCAGAACCTTGCAGATGCTAGATGCTAGATGATCAACCTTTTCTGATCGATTCCACAACGTTTCTTTCACAATGCAATCGCATGACCATTACTGGTCTTTACCTTTAAGAAATGCAATGTCTACTATGATGCTAAATCAATCATAGTACAACATGCCCATTGAAATCAAAATGTGCAGTCAGTGATATTAAAATGATTCTCTTTTCTATTTGCAGACAAATGATGGTTGGTGGAAGGGAAGATGCGGAAACAAATCAGGTCTTATTCCCGGAAATTATGGTAGGCACAAACATTATCACTATAACAACACGTATGTCTGGATAACAGAACCTCTGTGATTTCTTTATAAAGGCAGGGTATTTTACCAATATACACTGTAGTTACCACTTCTGTGATTTTGCACCATAATGCGGTGAAGGCATACATTTAGCAATTGGTTTTGAATAAAACAAAATTGTTAGATCATCCAGACTGCCCCCTTGTATTGTTATGTTACATTTGGATTAGTTGCCACTGTTTTATGTATGCCTGTGGAAACAGATATGAGGTACTTATATTTTGCTCAGTTTCTTGAATAAGGCATGAGTCTGTATCTGAATGAACCCTCTCTCTAACCATCTTATTTCTGTTAATTTGGCAAGTATTGGAAATGGAATCCCCCCCCCCCCCCCTATGCTCAGCATGAAAACCTGAGGAGCTTGATATCTTACCCAGGGGAGTGTTACACAAAGACTAAGATCGATTTAAGTTGGACTTAAACTATGGAAGGCCATTCATGCCACTGGTTGCTCTCACCATTGGTCTCTCAAATGATGTCACAAATCTACAGAATATACATTTTTTGATACCGTAGTTCATTGTTGAAGAAAAAAATGTGGATTTGTGACCAGATGTGCACATCCCTTGAGAGACCAATGCCAGGAATGATGAGAGAGCAACCAGTGGCAAGAACCGTTGAACGGCCTGCCATAGTTCAAGTGCAACTGAAGTCGATCTTAGTCTTTATGAAACACTCCCGTGGTATAGCCCCCAGCACGATATCCCTTAGTCCCATGCCTGCTAGGAAGTTTAGCAAAATGTAGTGGCAGGAATAGACACGTCCGATACAAAAATTGAATAATATTTAGTGGTGTTTGTTACTTAAAATTTATTTTCAACATATCTGATTTAAAGCTTAGCTAACACCAAGACTCTTGATATGCATTTACCAGCTCCATATCCTAACCATGTAGTTCTACCTCTGTGTGATACAACTACCCGGTATGCAGTTTGCGCTCTGGACACATTTTTTCATATGCCACTACATTTCGCCAGAGCTACTTTATTTGCTGTGAGCAGTCCCTTCTTTGGCCTGAATTCACAAAGGAGGTGTAAATTTAAACCTTATTCAAAAATGAAAAAAGAATTATGTCTCTACCTTTTACTAAAATAGGCAAGAAAATAAGTGTATCAATTAAGCCTTTATTCTCCACTCATGGGATATGAGGACCAGCAGGCCCAATGGTAGAGCATTGGTCTCAGGTTAAAAAACCCAGCCGATGCGCTAGTTCCCTTTGGTAAGGCATTAATCCTCTTTACCAAGACCCTCAGAGAGGACTTCAAGCCATCGGTCCCCGAGTTGCTTACTTACAAGCATACACATAATTTCTTAGCAGTCAGATAATCTATGTTAATAAAAAACTTAATGGTTAAGGATGTACAAAGAAAATAATGGATGTAATTAAACCCTGGGTCTATAAAGGGTTGAAATGGAACCCGAGTTGGACTTAGATTCTGTGCGAGCCCTATTCTATGCGAGTGCGTACATGTGCGTTAAGTAATCTACTCACCAAGACGTTTTATAGTTAACCGGGAGTGTATTTAAACTGCAGTATTTCTTTGTAGTTAATGTTCATAGTCTGACTACAGTATAGCAACATGAAACCCCTTTAATACATCAAGAGCTAAACATGTTTTGGTGATTGGTACACTTTGAGATAAGCCTTCTTTGTGAAATCCAGCCTTAGAGTTAGAAGTTTCCGTTCACTTTGGTGTGTTTCCCATTTATTTCCCTGCTTTGAACCTGTAGTCGAAGAAAGCACGGAGTCTGTTGATTTTCCCCTTCACGAAGCAGCTAAACGTGGTAATCTATCCTTCCTTCAAGAATGCATCTCAAATAAGGTAAGGCAACGATGGACCAAATTCAAATTGTATGCATGTTTTCTAAACAGGGGGAGGGGGGGGGGGAGGGGTGCAGAATGTCCCCTCATTTGTTTCAGGGGACGAGAGACAGGTTTACAGTGTCCCTCGTCCCCAAAATGTTTGCTCTTTTTGTTTGAACATTTTAACAGTGGTTGAGGAACTTCTTTTTGATGTGAATTCCTTAGATGGTAGGATAATAACATGTTGGACAGAGAATGTAAAAAGACCCCTCCCCCCAAAAAAAAAAAAACAACAACAACAACAATAACAAACAAACAAAAACAAACAAATAGATAATGATAATAACAATAATGTTTAAAAGAGAGAGAGAAAAAAAGAAGAAGCTGTACAAGAAGACCAAGAAGAAGAAGAAGGAGAAGAAGAAAGAGTAGAAGAATAAGAAGTAGAAGAATAAGAAGTAGAAAAATAAGAAGTAGAAGAACAGAAAAAAGAAGAAGGGGAAGAAGAAGGATGAGGGAGGGAGGGAGGGAGGAGGGAGGGAGGGAGGGAGGGAGGAAGGAAGGAGGGGAAAGAAAGTTGTAGCTACCATGTGGGTTAAATCATTACATGACATTCGATAAATTAAAGTTACCATTCAACTTTTGGCTACAGTTGCATGCAAATTGGTACCCTTTCTGCCTGTTCTAGTTGCTTTTCCAACTATAATCACAATAACATGTACTTTATGTATGTGTAGCAAGAGCTGTGCATGATTTGATACTGTCCTTCATGTTTGTTCAGCATTCTTAATACATGTATATTGGATTACCAGACAACAATCAGTTTTGTGCTTGTTTATGGAACCAATTATGGAAATGATCACAGCTACTTCTACAGCTTTCGCCTCTCACAATTAATACATTTGATGACCAAACGAAACAAAAAACACAATGCAACACAAAATGACAAAATGAACCTGAACGACTTTAAGCACCTTTGCATTGGTTTACATTTACACTGATTAGAACACAAGATTATGTTTAATAGTCTTCACAATGGGTGTAAGTTTACTCACTAATTACTTTACAATGTAGAGTAAAGTACAGATATCATCAACAATTTGACACTTAATAATCTAGGATCAGACTTTCACTTCTCTCTCTCTCTCCCTCTCTCTCTCTCTCTCTCTTTGTCTGTCTCCTTGTCGTTTTCCCCCTTTTTCTTTTCTGTATGTCTTTCATTCTCCCTCTCTTAACTTTATTCCTATTTTCCCTCAAGTTCAATGTTGGGAAGTTATATCAACTATTTTTCCCTTTTTTTTCTTTCTCATTTTTTTTCTCTCTGTCTTCCATTAATTCTATTTCTTTCTTTCTTTCTCTCTCGCTTCCCGGTCTCTTACCTATATTCCTCTTTTCCCTTCAAGTTCAATGTAATGAAGTTATATCAACCACTTTTCTTTCTCTTTTTCTGTCTGTCTCTCATTATGTATTTCTTTCTTTCTCTCTCTACCCCCCCCCCCCCCTCCCTCTCCCCGCTATTCCTATTTTCCTTCAATTGTAATGTTAGGAAGTTATACCAACCATCTTTCTCTTTTTTCTTTCTCTCCATCTCCCAGTATCTATTTCTTTCTCCTTCTCTCCCACCTCTCTTACCCACATTCCTATTTTCCCCTCAAGTTCAATGCTAGGAAGTTGTATCAACCATGTTTCTTTCTATTTTCTTGCTCATCAGGTATCAGTGAATAGTCTTGACAAGGCCGGAGCCACGCCTCTCTACTGGGCAGCGCATGGAGGACACATTGATTGCATGAAGGCATTACTAGCAATACCCAACTGTCAAGTTGATGCTCAGGTTAGTAACTTGTTTCATCTGATGTTAAATGAATCCTTTAACAATGTTAAATCTGATATGGTGTAATATTGAAGCCCTAAATTTTTTTTTTGAGTGACCGGTTTTACCCTACCGGTACTCATTTTCCCCAACAGACTGTAGTGTTATGAAAAACGTTTGGCAAACGGTTTTTAAAATTTGTAATTCCAACCATAAATATCTTGATAATCAGACGGGCGATCGGCTTGTAAAAGTCATGGGGTTCCTGACTGACTTATAATTATGATTGCAGCATGAGCTAAATCAAGGATTTTGTTTCAGAATCTGAGACAAAGTAAGTTACTGGATCACTCTAATACAGTCAAAACCTGCTTTAGTGACCACCTGTCTACAAAGACCACATTTTTTATTTCCCTTGAAAATGGTTTCTCATTGAAACATGTACTAAAGGAACCTGTACTTAAAGACCACCTGGGTATAAAGACCATGTTTCTTGACTCCCTTAGGTGGTCTTTATAGCCAGGTTTAATTGTAGTAAAAGTAATAGTAACAGTGACTCTAGTCTAATGCTTTTACAAAACATATATTTCGAGCTTGAAAGTTTCCTGGGTTGAATTTACTGAAGCATTGAATCGCCTAGTACATGTACAAGGACATCAGTCGGTTGTTTTGAATTTGTGAACCTTTTTTGAGGTGTTCTACGATATTAACGTAGTTGAGATTTGAGACTTTCCATCATATGATCATCAGGTAATGAGGAAGTTCTTACACGAGCTGGAGTGCAAAGAAAAATGATACTTGAGATGTTGATTAGGCAGTTGAAGTTCATGAGTCACATTACATGTAAAGAAGGCCTAGAGAATCTTGCTTTGACAGGGAAATTTGTGGGAAGAAGGAAGATACATTAGATGGACAGTCTGCAGGAATTGTTCGAAGAGAGAGGAGTGGAAGAACTGGGAGTGGTACTAATACAGAAGGCTAGGAGCCAAGGGTTGTGGAACAGCATGATCGCCAAAGTCAACGATATGGCACTTAGAGAGAGAGAGAGAGAGAGAGAGATCATCAGGTGTCGTCTTATTTTCTGTAGCACCCTCACCGGTAGCAGTGCTCATTTCGAGACTGGCAGGTTGAGCATGTTGAGTGTTGGCACTCACTTCTGTGGTCCTGAACTATAGAGGGTTTGTTCAGGCCATTAGCATTCACGTGTTCTGTCTGAGAGGTGTCTCCTTTGTGGTCTGTTAATGACTTCAGCTTGAGTTCCAGAGCTAATTATCTGTCTGGAATTGCTACACAGCTTTCACATAAAGGCTGAGAATTAATAAATCAATTACTGTTATTTGTTCATATTTCATTAAAGTTTTAAATCAATCTTGGTACAAATTATAGTGAAAATTCTTCTGTTGATTTTTAGTTAATATTCACTTCAAAATGCTGATTATATTCAGAGGATTTCATTTTTGGGGGCCTGCTAAAGGGCCACCCTGCCTATGAATAATGTCCCAACCTCAATTTTTCATCACATTGAATTGCCTAATGCAAGCGAGACTGCTGAGAGAGTTTCCCTTGTTATGTAGATTTGGCAGGATTCTATGAAATCAGATTCAGTTATTACCTTCTGTTGATAAACACATGATAGACGAAGGTGAAATATCGCCATATTCACACTTGACTTTGTGATATTTTTAGGCAACCTATACAAAGTTGGCCAAAACCAATGATACAACTGTAGCTCCATCATGATATGTAACAGCGCCATCTCTTGCTAAGAACGTTATACTCACTGGCCAGTCTGAAACCGTTGCTTTGCCCAGGAATGAAATATACCTGAAATACATGTAGGAATGTTGACTATGAGGAAGCTAATACAAGTACATCACAGCTGAAAACCATGTAACAACCTATTTAATTGTTTTTTTGTTTTTGTTGTTACTTCATTTGTTTTTGTCTTTGTCTTTGTTCTATTAGGGCTTATGTATCTATTTTAAACACAAATAAATGAACATATGTATGAATAAGTGCATGACTAAAAGTATTTAATAACATTTGTACCACCAAGTTTTATAACAAATAATATGAATAAGGCTTCAAGAATTAAATGCTTACCTCTATAGCTTATTTGTTTTAATGGACTAGTTGACTAACATATTCAAATTTAGGGATGTTTCTTTCCTGGGGACCTAGTGACGAGTTATTCCATCAGCCTGTTATCAGTGAATGAACTATAACACTTGGAATCCAGTCTGCATATATATTACTAGTTGCTATGTCAGGCAAACCTCAGACAAGCTTTTGAGTTATCAAGAACATCCTTCGTTTAAAAAGTATGCATAACATTTACACTTTTGATAGTTAACCAGTCTATTGAACATGAAATACCATGAGGATAAGCCATCATACAGGTACCATCTCTTGTATCTCTATTCAGAACAAGATCGGTGACACAGCGTTACATGCAGCAGCATGGAAAGGGCACAAGGAAGGAGTACAGATTCTCTTAGAAAAAGGTAAAACAATGTAGAATTTATCTAAAAATAATAATAATAATAGTAATAATAGTGGTAATAACATTACATTGCCTTAATATTAAACGCATAATACCAACATGGTCTCTATGCGTCTTTGAACATCTCTGAAAACTTAGATTACACTTTCAAGAATAATTGTGTTTTCAGTCTGGAGTGATATTTTCGTCCAATTTTGTGGAGTTTATTCCATAGTTCTGATGCTACCTTTTGAAATGCCCTATCACCATATAATTTGGTCTGCATGGAAATCCAATGCAATTATTAAAGAAAATACCAGAAAGCATCTTGTAATTTTAGATATTTATAATTTCTGATATACTCATTTGCAGTCTTCAAATCATCTTTGTAAGATTTGATTGTAGCTACCAATATACATTACAGTAGACAGTACATGTAAGTGGAATTTGTATGAGCAAAGCAAATTGTGTTAAAAATTGTCATCATCTTTCACATGATTTTGACTCAACAGACCAATATAACGACGCTGATGTAGGAGAGATTGATGCATATCAGTCTACTTTGTTATTTTATATAAAAGGATAAGAGAATATATGTATTTTGATGGCTTACCAAATCTGTACATGCTGTTTAGAAAAACTTTGTAATTTGTAAATCTTATACATGGCTACATGATAACTATCCCTCTGAAAAGGAATTTACTTTCGCTATTGACAATCTTGTATTATTTTCTATTTGTCTGTCTTGTTTATTTTTCTATTTTGTTTCAGATGCATGACAATTTTTCCCAGACCTCAGTTAGCATGTATGGTTTGGTGATCTTTTTGTTTCATTTTTCCCAACAGGAGCCCGGACAGACTTGCCAAACAATGATAGTAAAATTCCTCAACAACTTGCTTCAAAAGATCCTGCTACTGCAGCACTTCTTCTACCTCAGAGAAGTGAGTAGTATTTTTATTTTTTATAAACATTCAAACCTGTTTTTAGAGGCCACCTCTCTATACAGACCACCTGTAATTAGTGGCCACCTCTCTATAAAAGCCACCTATCATTAGTAGCCACCTCTCTATAAAGGCCACCTGTCATTAGTAGCCACCTCTCTATAAAGGCCACCTGTCATCAGTGCCCACCTCTCTATAAAGGCCACCTGTCTTAGTGGCCACCTCTCTTTAAAGGCCACCTGTTTTAGTGGCCACCTCTCTATAAAGGCCACCTGTCTTAGTGGCCACCTCTCTATAAAGGCCACCTGTCTTAGTGGCCACCTCTCTACAAAGGCCACCTGTTTTAGTGGCCACCTCTCTATAAAGGCCACCTGTCTTAGTGGCCACCTCTCTATCAAGGCCACCTGTCTTTAGTGGCCACCTCTCTGTAAAGGCCACCTGTCTTTAGTGGCCACCTCTCTATAAAGGCCACTCGTCTTAGTTACCACATATAGCTCTGATTAGTCTCATTTCACAACGCCCCCTATCGTCAGAGTCCAGCAGCCTAACATCTTAGCCTATGGACTTTTACCCCCCAAAATTCGTTAAAAATTCATTTTTTGTTTAAACGAAAAGCACATCCACCCCGACGTACGTTGACACTAGCTCTTTCATCGGAACCCTCATGTCCCATTGACTTTTGAAAGTTCACCCACCGTAATTTGATCAAAATAGGTCGCCAGCTTGCCATTGGATATTTAACGCATGTGTAACAAGTCGAACTTTGGACGCAATTTGCCACGTGATTGTAAGGTTATAGGTCAAGCACACCAAGGATAACAAGCATGAATTATCATAGATCAGTTCTGATAGGTTCATTATGTCCATTTCAGCCAACCCCCCACCAAATTTTTCCCTTTAGTTTAGGCAAACGTTTTGCTGAGGTAAGCAAAAACATGAATATTCATGACACACCATGGACTATTCGATTATTTATAGAGGGGTGCAATTGTGCACCACATCAAACTCCACTACTTTCAGTCAAGTATTTCATTGTATTATGTAGTTTGATAGGTTTATTTTACTAACTGTTTAATCACCAGATATCAATGATAGTTTAATGTATGGAAAAGGTTCTTGTATTTTATATTTAGCAAAGCAATCTCACATACAAAATCACTATCAAGTGTCGACTGCTCTGCCGATTGCCGTCTGCTATATACGTTCAAGGCACATATTTATCTGTGGACTGTGATGTAGACAGTTAACTTGTCATACCTGTATACTGGTATAATTGTTATTATGATGAACAAAGTATTTGGAAATTTAATCTGAGTATCGCAATAATCTTAACATATATTCTATATCAACTTTCCAATATTGTTAAATATATACCCTCAAAACATATTTGAAAACGTGTATCCATTGGCCAAGTAGTTCATTTGAGAGAGAGAGAGAGAGTTTACTGATCGATCTAAACTGAGGATAAGGAGTTAAACATCTGCATTTTAAAAAGTCATCTAACTGATCCCTTCCTTTTTAGCTGAATCTGAATTATAGAGGAATCCACTCAAAAGGAGTACCCTACCCCCAAAAGAACACATTTTCCACTCCGAGCGAAGAGATGTCTAATGTGATTCCCCAGAAGTGGATTTCCACTCTTTTATGTATAAATAATAATAATAATAAAAAAAACAGAACTTATAAAAGCGCTTTCCACCGAAGTCTCTAAGTGCATCAGTATAGAAAATATGCATAAGTATAATTCTGTGCTTAGTAAAACATTGAAACTAATAAGCAGATGGATAAATGTGTTGATAAATTGGCCTTTTGGGATTCTAGATCAGAGGACAAGTGAGAACAAGGGGACCAATTGTTTTTGACATTGCTAGTGATCATGTACATGTACCTATGGTCACACAGTGGGGAGAGGGGAGAGGGAATTAAATACCGGAAATACATGCAGTAATTGGTGCACACTTCATCAGAAGTAAGTCCTTGGTTAGAAATTGATATAGTAACGAGCTCGATCAACAGGCTGGCTGTCAAGTTACATTCAAAGAAAAACCCATAATCGTCACTACTGTGAGATTTGTGTGGTTTCGTGATAGAAAGCTAATGGTGACCCTGAAAGCATTCCCAATTTAATCACAGTGTCCACAAAAGAGATGGAGAAAGAGAGGGAGAGAGAGGGAGAGAGAGAGAGAGAGAAAGATGGAGAGACATAAAGACAGAGAGACAGACTGACAGAGAGAGAGAGAGAGACAGACAGACAGACAGACATACCGGCAGAGAGACTGTGACTTGTAGAGGGGCAGAGGAAGAGAGAGAGAGAGAGAGAGAGAGAAAAAAAAAGGGGGAGGGAGAGAGAGAGGCAGGCGGACATAGACAAACACACAGAGACAGACAGAAAGAGAGAGAGAGAGGAAGGGAGATAGGAAGGGAGGGAGGAAGAAAGGGAGAGGGAGAGGCAGACAGAGACTCAAAGAGACAGAGAGAGAGAGAGACACAGAGACACAGAGACAGAAAGAGAGAGACAGACAGACAGCGACTCAAAGAGACAGAGAGAGAGAGAGAGTGAGAGAAAAGCAAATTTCAATCAATGGGAGGGGGATGAATAGTATGTGAATTAATTTTCTGGTCCAGATAAATACAAAGGGCCGTCGGGGATGAGAATATTACACAAGTATCAATCCCTCGTCTATTCGCCGCACAGATGAAGAATTCATGACCCATTCTCATTATTCATAGAAAGCCACAAGTCTATGATTATTTTGAATCGAACACACCCACCCCCCCTCTTTCCCTTTACGCTCTAGTTGGCGTAGCCACCACCACATGTCATCCTATGCCTTTGGATTTGAGCCCCTTCAATATTTGTTTACATTCCCTTTAATCACTTATGCCTTCCAATTGGAGATTAATCCAGAATATATCTCCCTTCCTATCATTCAAAGTGCATTCCCATATTAAGCGACGTTTTGCTTGAGTGTGACACGTTTTAATGTGATGAAAAATTACAACTCTTCTGTTTGCACACCCTCTGGAGGGCCCTGCTTCTCAATGTCGCAGCAATCATGTTTGAATAATTCATCCACAACTAAAATGTATTAATAACAAGCAATCATCGAGCAACCCAGTTCTATAGACTATAACCCACATTTAAACAACAGATACTCGTAAGTGTGAAGGATGCAGGCTACAATTAATTCAATTTAATTTTTCATCCCCGATTCAAGCTTGTAAATTGGGAATGAAAAATGTATCTTCTGTTGATGGAAACAGTTATCATTCTGATTCATTGATCAGGGAATTAAACTTCTGACTACAAAGCAACATTGATGGCCTTACATATGACGATGAATATGAGAAAGAGAAATAGGAATTGAATCAGACTCTGTATTATGCTCCTATTTCTCTTTTTTTTAAATAGTTTATAACACTGAATCATTAAGTAGTCATAAATGCTTGTCTTTACGATGATTGGATAGGAAATGGATGTAGGCCTACAAGGTAAAAAAAGAGCAGATAAAGTTTTTTTTTTTAAATAGTTTATAACACTGAATCATTAAGTAGTCATAAATGCTTGTCTTTACGATGATTGGATAAAAATGGATGTAGGCCTACAAGCTAAAAAAAGCAGATAAAGTTGGCGATGGATGACCGGATATTTGTTCTGTGACTTTTGCTCCAGGCTCCATTTTTTATCATGGATTTAGGGTCAAGATAATGGTTGCCATTGGGTTTTAGGTTGATAATTTCAGGTTTAAACATAGTATTTGGTCCAGGGTTGAAGTTAGGAGTTTGCTTTTTGCAGGATATTGGCCAAGAATCACCAGCTGTTGTATTTGATTCATGGACTGAGATGCCATGTGTACAGAATCTATTTTTTTTTAAATAACTTTGGAAGGGTGTGGAAAAGTTTAAAACATAATATTATAATCGTTTATGAAAACTGTATATTTTTTTCTTTCTTAAAATAAATGACAACTAGAATTATCTTTGTTTCAAGTTGTTGCGTAGCATGGGTCCAAAAACTGAGTGGGGCAGGGAGGGGCAGTGTAGATTGGGGACTGGTGTGTGCTAAAAAAAAAAATATATATATATATATATATATATCGTTTTTTTTACATAGCATTCAGAGCATTCTGAGATATTTTAATTGACAACACTTTGAGAACTGTCTGTGTTTAACATGAGCAAAGGCTTGTCAAAGGGGGATTTTAACATTGCACTTCTTTGCACTTGTACAAGGTGTGCACTCATGTTCTCTATATGATATACTTTGAAGCAGTGGTGGAGGGTGAGAAAGAGAGATAGTGAGAAATAAGAGTGCAAGGGGGGAGGAAATGTGAAAAAAGATGCAAAGACCCCCCCCCCCACCCTCTCCACTGCCAGTCCCCAAATCTGTGGCCATGGTTATATGCATTTTGCCCTCCTCCTCAGTGTTCGGACCTTGGAAGGCAGATAATTCAAGTTGCCATTTGATTTTAATGCATTAAGAGTCTGTAGATTATAAATTCTTGATACACCTTTGTAAAGTTCATTAAGCGAAATATGCTCTGGAAAAATGTTTTTTTAACTTTTTTTTTTTAAATACATTTTTTTTCTCCATGACTCACTCATCATTTTACGACCAATTTGATATCATTTGTGCCAGACCATTGGTTATGATACGATAAAAAATACATATGCGATGATGAACTTTGCATGAGCTGCACAAATAAATGGTTGATGAATAATCGATGAATAACCAGTCGTTGATGCCAGTTATTATTTGAAGCCTGCCGCCGCTATCAAATTAACAAATGTCAAATTAGTATTAATGAGGGAACTTTGCCTCCTATGTTCAGCTTAAATAATGCAATCATCGAATGGAAATTGTGAAATTAATCTCTCCTTCATGACTTTTCATCTGTTTATTTAAAGCCTCTATTGTTGGTAAGTCGGACTCATTATTAATATGACATTTGGGTCAGGTACGAATTGCTGGTTGATTTTGTTGATTCCTATGTGTTTCATATTGGTTTGGTGGGCTTTTTTCCCTCTCTCTTTTCATTTATGCGATTGAGTTATTACTTCTCTTGCTTAAAATGTGTATTTAGTTTCTACAGTTAAGCCAAACTGTTTTATCTATAAAATGGATGGAGAATTGACTAGTCCAGAAACAAAGTTTGTTAATTCTGCATTAATATGTCATGATCTTAACGAGAGATGTAGTAAAAAAGACTGGGTAATATTTGTTTTGTTTCATACTTTAATTGACAAGTATTTTTCTTGTTCTATTCTTCATAGCAAAGTGAACAATTTAGACCAACCTTCTCCTATTATATTTCATTGTATCAATGCGGATTGTTATCTGAAATTCAGCAAATTGGATTGTTTATTTATTTATTGATCATAATTCTATTAATGATTTGATTGATTTCTTTTTTCACTATATTATTCACCTCATTCTCTCAATTTCATATTTCAATATTCATATTTTTGTCTCGCCTGCGTAGCAAAAAGCGAGACATAGGCGCCGCTTTTCCGGTGACGGCGGCGGCGACGGCGGCGGCGACGGCGGCGGCGGCGACGGCGTCAACATCAAAAACTTAACCTAAGGTTAAGTTTTTGAATTTTTGATATAATTTTTAAAGTATAGGTTCTTAGTCAATGAAACTTGGATTATAGGGTAATCAAGTATCCCCAATCATGTGAGTAGAATTTCAGATCACAAAGTCAAGGTCAAAGGTCATTTCAGGTCAACAGACTTGGACTATGTTGTAGCATCATCATCGAAAACTTAACCTAAGGTTAAGTTTTTTAATTTTTGATATAATTTTTAAAGTATAAGTTCTGAGTCAATGAAACTTGGACTATAGGGTAATCAAGTATCCCCAATCATGTGAGTAGAATTTCAGATCACAAAGTCAAGGTCAAAGGTCATTTCAGGTCAACAGACTTGGACTATGTTGTGGCATCATCATCAAGATTTTCAAAATGCTTCGTTATTTTTCAACCGATTTTGATTCTGATTGTTTCATATGATAGGGCTAGGAAGGGGATTTAAAACTTGTACACAGAATCGTGAAATTCATTATCTATGCTAATTTATGCAAATTTATTTGAAATCACAAAAAATGCTTCTTCTCCTTCATTTCTCGACCGATTTTGATTTGGTTTGCTTTATCTGGTAGAGCTAACTTTGGTACACTAAACTTCTACACCGAATTTTGAAATTGTTCTCCATTAATTAATAATAGTAATTTATGCAATTTTTTTCCAAAAATAACAAAAATTGCTTCTTCTCCCTCATTTCTTGACCGATTTTGATTTGGTTTGCCTTATCTGGTAGAGCTAAATTTGGAACACTAAACTTCTACACAGAATTTTGAGATTTTACTCCCATTGATTAATTATGATAATAATGCAAATTTATTCCAAAAATAATTTAAAAATCACAAAAAATGCTTCTTCTCCTTCATATTTCGACCGATTTTGATTTGGTTTGCCTTATCTGGTAGAGCTAAATTTGGAACACTAAACTTCTACACAGAATTTTGAGATTTTGCTCCCATTGATTATTTATGGTACTTTATGCAAATGAAATGAAATTATGTCCCTTCCAGGGCATCACATTTTTATTTTTTGACCAGTTCAAAAGTGTACCACGATATTTGTTGTTGCGAGATGCGGATGAGCACTACAATGTACGTCATTGACGTTCTGGTTTATCATATTGAATTGCGTTATGCAGGCGAGACCGCCGAGAGCGTTTCCCTTGTTTCTTTGAAAACATGGAATTTGTTGTTGAAGGGCCTGCATGGTAGAAATACCTTTCTGTGTTACCATTTGTTCTTTCTGTATAGTATTAGAGCCCCTTTAGCACTTTGTGTAGTGGATATATGTGTGCTATAAACATATCAAATATTATTTTTGTTATTGGCGCAATTTGATTCAAATGTGTCATTCTTTTCCTTCTTTTCAGTCTCCTTTTTAAAAATAATTATGCTTCCTCCTGTCTTGCAGCTCTCTCTCTCTACCTCTCACTCTTTCTCACACACATTATCTCTTTGTCTCTCTTTCCATCTCCCTCACTTTGTCTCACCTGCTTTCTCCTTTTCTCTTCCCCTCTATCTCTCTATATCTTTCTTTTTTTCTCTCTCCAACTCTCTTTCCCTTCTCACTTCTTCCTCTCTTCCTCTTTTTCTTCTGTGAGTCTCTCTCCTCCCATCTTTCCTCCCATCTCTCTCTCTCTTCATCTCCCTTTTGCCTCATATACACAAGATTTTGTTGTTGTTGCAATTATCAGATGCATGGGAGGTAGTGGTACTTTTCATGATATCATGACAAACATTGGTTATTTCTATCCATTTTTCAACTTGGAGCAATAGGGTTACTTTTTAATACTGATGATTAATTGATATGTTAGTGTTAAAGGTAAAGACCAGTATTGGAAACGCCCCAATTTCAAAAAATGAAATGGAAGCTCTTATTACCAATCATGTGAAAGAGTATGTTTTGACTAATACATGATGATAAAAAAATTGCCGGGAAACCGCCTACTAATTGATATATTTGGTAAATTAGTTTATCTATTGGTGTGTGAGAGATAAACGCACGTGTCGCGCACGTGTGCGTAGTCCCATATACATATTTCAGTGTACAGTGCTTGTAACTTTACGAAGACTGGGCCAAACTTCTTATCATTTTGATGATTCCAGAACCTTGCAGTACACACCAATACTTATATGCTAGATGATCAACCTTTTCTGATCGATTCCATAACGTTTCTTTCACAATGCAATCGCATGACCATAACTGGGCTTTATCTTTAAGCTGCGAGCATTGTTCCCTGTCATTTCTGAGAAGTGTTCAGCTTACACCCACCCACACACCATGCCATGCCTATCGCAGGGTTCAGAGTAATATTGATAATTGTTTATTTCTGAACCTGTATTCCAGTAAGTATGATGCATGCATTGTACCAGTGAGAATTGTAATGATTATAATGATAGTCGTATAGATGACCTGGATCATCTAGTTCAGGGTTTGTGTTGTAAAAAACATCCAGCTCAGGCAGCTGACTGAAGGAGGACCAATCAGCAACAATTATTTTGCTTTGTTTTGGGGGGTTCCGTGCTAAATTCAAAATATGAGTTTCACACATTCCTTGAAAATTACAAAGTGATGTTGCAAGTTAAAGTAGTTTTAACAGTTAAGCCATAGAATTCAGGGAAACATTCATAGGTTGATTATATACTTACTAGCCGTACACAAATATTTTGTAATTGATTGGTATCCTTGAAGCCTGGTTGAATATGCCCCTCCCTTGGTTGGAAAATGCAGGAGCCATCGAAAGGCACTGCGTCCCTTGGATAGGATGTAAATTGGAGGTACAGTGGTAGGAAAGCAAGGAAATAGCTCAGAGCACACCGTGAAATCGATGTTGTATTGCCCTTTGCGACTGACCCCAAAATCTTGAAATCTACGGTCATCTTTTTTTTTTTTTTTTTTTTTTTTACTGTTTTTTAGAAAGAAAAAATATTAAAGCATTCAAAACTGAGAAATATCAGTTTAAAATACAAAAAAATTCTGACCAACTGACCCATGTTTTGGCACCTAAAGGGCAATACAACATCTCTTTTTTAAGGCCTAGTGGTACACATGTACACAACCTGATCAGTGCACATGATAGGTCGTTTATCTCCCACAAGTATTCATAGCGATGATGAAACTTATACAATGAATCAAGTAATTGTGGGTAATTGTGTAGCTGGGGAATACTCCCCAGGGAGCAGAGCATGTACACTATCATGTGTGGATAAGTAATTTTATCCAACGACCAGGGTAATGATAATTATAATGCAAACTTGTAAAGCGCTTAAAAATGTGGTATTAGGTGCTATACAAAACGTGACTGTTATTATCGTTGTGATAGAGCTGATAAATGTAATATTGATAATTAATGACAAGAATAATGTTGATGAATACATTGAAGAAGGAGGAGGAGGAGGAGGAGGAGGAGGAGGAGGAGGAGGAGGAGGAGGAGGAGGAGGAGGAGGAGGAGGAGGAGGAGGAGGAGGAGGAGGAGGAGGAGGAGGAGGAGGAGGAGGAGGAGGAGGAGGAGGAGGAGGAGGAGGAGGAGGAGGAGGAGGAGGAGGAGGAGGAGGAGGAGGAAGAGAGAGAGAGAGAGAGAGAGAGAGAGGGGGGGGGGGAAGGAGGAGGAGGCACTTTATCCATTTAATGAATTTGAATAAAAATACATAGCATAATGTTGATTATTATTGCAGAATGCTACTCGAGATTAGTCTCAGGGAATTTAGAGCTATCTGCGATCATTCCACTTTTGAAACATTAAATATAAGAAAATGTATATACCGGTATATATATATTCATAGTAACTGTACCTCAATTTAAGTATTTAAAACAACTCATATATAAGTACAATAATCTTCCCTCATTAAATAATTAATATTGGATTTTTTTCTACAAAATTAAAAATGATTAAAAAAAATAATAATAATAATAATCATGACATCTAACTTTCCATGAAATGTCACTGTTGAGTAGGTATAGTCCTCAAATTATTTTTTGATTGTGGGACATTAAACAATTGTTTAATTTATTGTATCGTCATTGGGGTAGGATTACTGAGAATAGTTAAAAGAGGCAATGGGGTATCCCTCAACATGATTTATCATTGTTTGGTGATGTTCACCTCGTCTGTCATCCTGTTCTGCTTGATTTAAAACGGCTCTAAAGGCTTGTTCAAATACAGCGCGGTAAACCACTGCAAAACAGCCGCCATTAAACAAAAAAAATCTAAATGAAAGGCAAGTGTGGGCGACAATAGATCCATTTGATTTCTTCTTTGATCTATTGTTGTTACATGGATATGTCATTTCAACTCATGTGTCCTTGAAGAAATTCAAGCTAGTATAAGACCGAAAACATTCACAGATCTATACAAAGAAGTGGCATTCATTCAAATTCATAACTCATATATTCTCCTATATGAGAATGCATGGTGTGCCTTCAATTCTTTGCTCATTTCTTCTTTTCAGCTATGATATATATTTTAATACCATCAATTACTAGGCAGATATTTGTAGTTTTTAGCATTTAAATTTGAGCATGGTTATTCTGCGACAATTCTATTCCTGTCATGTCAAGGGCAGCGTTTCACAAAGTTTCACAAGTTCGCCGACAACCCACTGATATGTGTGTATTGAATTTAACACACATTTCAATGGAACATCAGTGAACTTGTACTTTATATGGTTTCTTAAAAGACGATGCCCTGAACTCAAAGTGACCTTGAATTCTATTGTTGCTATGTGAGGGAAATTGTTTACCAGTACATCAAGTCAAACTGACACTCTTTTCCCCATTTTTGTTTGTTTTCTCCCTAGGATACGATGACGATGATGAATATCTTGATGAGGACGATTCAGACTAGTGACACACAGTAGTCTAGGCAGCGGTTTCTTGTGTGATGTAAATATTTATTTTTTTGTACAAAAACAACAACAATACACAGTAAACCGGGTTCAAATAGGGTTTATATAATATATCATATTTTATATAAATTGTTCTTTTGCAATCATGGTTTCTACAGTGACATTATGCGGAATAAGCAGAGCAACTTGAATATTGCAGTTTGCACTAAAGTTACTCAATGTTTAATCTTGATTTGCACTACACATTATTTTACAGTAAATTCACACGTGCGAGATAAGACGAAATCAAAAGAGACAAAGCATTAGTTTGATATAATAGGTGGGAATTCAAAACAAGGTACAGGTCGTATAAGAACAAAAGATATATTTGGTAAGAACTGGTTCTGCGTTGACCGTAACACACTATATCATTATTCGGAGCAACTCATATACTTAAACACAAAGCTAACACTCATCTGGCTCCAAAAAAACAATATTATCATGGTATGTTATCTATTAAAACCCATTGATAAATGGTTTTGACTGTTGTATAAAGTCAGATACATGACTATTTAGTATTTTATATCATCATAAGAATGTAATATACATGTGTTAATAGAAATATATATTTCAAAATATTTTATTTGGATAAGGTACAACAATTACAGGAAATATTTTGAAAAATTTGGTGAGAGACATAGAGTATATGACATAGAGTATCTGCTTGGAGCCAGAAAAGGGTTAACTCTGTCTTAGAGTATATGATAAATGCCTTTCTGGGCTGGCTCCAAACAGACGATACTATATATGCCCTTAATTTGTTGTACAGCATATCACACCTTCGTATTATCGTAGAATGTCCAAATTATGGACCAAATTTTGAATTTTTTGTCATTTTTGAAAATATGATTTTCAGCCATTGTATGATCACAGGGATTTGCTTTGAAGGATCCCCTGGGTAATAACTTTTTTGTAGCTCATTGATAACTTTTGTGATTTGTTCCTGGGGACTGGTTGAAAAAAATTGATGGTATTTGACTATTTGTTTATTTAGAGTAGAAATAGGAAAACAATTCAACAAATTGACCATTTGAACCCTTGTAACACTTGGATAGGCTTAGCAGGGACGGAAAGTGTTCATCATGAAATTGGAACCATCAAAAAGAAAAAAAGCATCTGTTTGGAGCCAGAAGGGCGTTTACTCATTTATTTTAAAACAGTGCTAACACCCTTTTGCCTCTGAACAGACATTTTGGCAATATCAGTACTGGATCTGTGGATATATAATGGCATCGTGGATGATTGATATGAGCAAGATAATCTTGAAATTACTTTTAATTTATATTACATTACCCTGCTGTTCCTTTTCTGTTTAGTAAATATTTTAAATGATATATTTTCATTTAGTCTGATCAATGATAATAATCATGCATTATTTTATTAACATAACTGACCATAAATATTAAATTGAGATTGTGTTAAGAAATACATGAAATATGTGATCAATGTTAATAATCATGCATGGTTTTATTGACATAATTGACCAACAAAATTAAATTAAGATTTGTGTTAAGAGCCTCAGCAAACTTGAATATGAAATACATAAATTGTATAAACTCATGAGGACATTACTTTTATTCATCAAACATCTAACTTTGTGGAGAAAAAAAACTTAGTTAATTTATTTACTTGAAAGGAAAGAACAATGCTCAATGTATAAAATGGAAACGCTTCGTCTTTCATTACATAGTTAACAATTGGAGCACCTAATATGCTTTTCACACTCGGTTTTCTCAGGCCCGTACTATCCATAGCCCCGTACTAAACTTGCCCCGTACTATCTTTTTAAAAATAATTTTCACATTCGGTTTTCTTAGCTTCGTACTATTTGCCTTACCCAGGCTATGGAAATCCATGGTGTTCTCACTTGAAATCTTTAATCATGACTATGTTTGATTGGTAACGGGGTTCTCGCCTTCACAGGTTAGCACCGCTTTTCCTTAGCCCCGGACTATTTTGAGTTCTGTTCTCAATTGAGCTCTTAGCACTGCATTCCAAGAGATAGCACTGCAACGGCGGTGCTGACTCTGCTTTTATCCGGGGCCAAATAATCCTGTACTATCGGTTGGGCTAGCCCACTTTGGTAAAACCCGAGTGTGAAAATGAAGTGGGCTATTGAAAGCTTAGCCCCGTACTATTGGTCAGGCTGAGACCCCTCTTAACCCCACCGACAGTATGGGGCTGAGGACAGTTTTTCTAGTGTGAAAAGCATATTAGATTGCAGATAACTTTCAGATATAGGCATTATTTACAACTCATTCTAATCTTTACCTATATTTTGAATAATTTGTTTTGATAGGAGTGTTCTACCGATTTTGTAATCAGACAAGTACATGATATAAACAACAATGTTATGAAAAGAAACTGTAATATTGGTTCATTCATTTCTGTCTACTATGTTATTATGATTACTTATTCGAAATGTCAAATCCACTGCACTTCAAATGCTTTGACTTTATCCTGATAGTGGATAATTACATTAATAAATACAATATGGTAGAGACAATGGTTAAAGAGAATTGGAAATGGACATCAATACTTCACAAAAATAACCATCCAGCCAAGTCGAGCACTAGTATATAGCATGTCAGTCATCTTAGTATTGCACTTTACAACTATCAAATTTGTGCATATTTTTTACAAGAATTGTCTATGTACTGTTGTATAAATAATGATTGCACTTATTTAGCACACATATATGACATAAAGACATAATTATGTACAATTTGTACATGTATATGAATAATTTTTTGAAATATTAAACAAAACATAAGTATGGAAAACGAGTCTGTGTATGGCATTAATACCATCATTATATCCATATTCACAACTTTACATCATTTATCAATCACATTATTATTAGCTGTTCTAAAAATGTAATATATATACAGCTCTTCAAACAATACTATACATTTGACAAATAATATCATATTTTTGTGCATTTTAATCAAGAGTCAAACCAATCAGCAAAATTATGCTGATTATGTATTTTTTGTGACACATGAAATACAAGTATATTGTACCCTAATCAATGCTAACTGAAGATTTGTTTTATTTTTTCTATTTTTTTATTTGTTGTGGGGGGGGGGGGGGTTAAATATTTGTGAAAAGATAAGAATTCCCTGAATTGGGCAGATCCTTTGTACATTTAGGACCTTTCTTTTGAGAGGTTTTTGTTTGTTATGTTCCTTCCCTACTTTGTTTCTTGTATGCAATCATATCCAAAATAAAGTGTATTTATTAACAAAGGGAATGTTTCATATGACAAAACAGGGAATAATATGGATAAGAAGTCTTTTTTGAAATTGCTGGTATAATCAAAAAGAGTTTATTTTACTGCTCTAAATTGCGCATGTCACTATTCCATTTTACAGTAATTTCAACGTAATTTCAACAAGGAGAATTTTTTAAATGATGTCATGAGCCTTATCAGTGAGTCTCTATGTGTTGATGATTGTTATGAATGTTTTATCCAATTAATATGGCGATCCACTCTTTTTTGTCTCTCATGGTCCAAACCTACACTTTTACCTTGAACCTTGAAATGTTATGATAGCAGGAAAAAAAACAATTTTGGTGCTCACTAGCAAATGGAACTGTATATCATCAAACTGAGCATGTGGATATGCTCTTTAATAAAGTAAATGTATGTTTAAAGGTACTATGTCCCTTTTGCAGCCAACCTCAAATGCTGTAGAACTTTGCAGGAATTATGAATATGTCATGTATGTCCTATCTGTGAAATTTAAACGTTAGCAGTGTCCTCGTATTCAAAGTATGCAAGGAAACCCTTTTACTTGCTAGACTTCACTGTCAGACACTATTGAGTGACTGACTGGCTTTTTTTCTTCTTTGGTAATAACATACATGAAAAGAGTTGTAAAGGGTACATGAGCATTTGTCTACATCAATAACCCACTTCTTGTGATGGCCAAGATTAAACTGATTGAATCTTTGCGCAGCATAAAACGTATGACCATTCGGTACAATTGTCTGAAAATCAAGACTATTACTTTTGGGCTCTATAGCCCTAAAGTCGATTTGACAACTAATAGTCGTTATTTTCCCACTTGAAGACATTTTCAAGCCCCACCTTTTTTAGGGAGGTTCTTAATTAGTATTATCTTTCAAATGCATTTCGAATTTAACTTTTTCATTTTTTGGGGTTGCAAATGGGACATAGTACCTTTAACTAAGCAAAAAGTTATTTCAGAGGATTAAAGTATGCAATTAATATAACCAAGCCCCTCACTGATCAGAGGGCCCTCAAGCCTAGTTTGTCATTGAAATTGGTTTTAAATGCCCTTTTTAAAAAAAAGCTATTATTTATGGAGATAATATTATTTGCCAGAGTACATATAAGTTTTAAAGTAATATGTTGTTGTTGTTGTCTGTTGTTATTTTTCTAGGTTATTTATTTATTTGAGCCGTTCAACCAAATCCATCAATGTTTGATCAAAGTGCTATTGTGATTGGAATACGTTTACTTGGGGGAAGTGTCTGATGCATGATTATGTAAACGAATTCATGAATTTTTTTCAAAAGCAGATCAATTAAGGTTAATCATAAAAAGTAAAATGTAATAATTTCTTAGATTGAGAAGATACACATTTGGAAAGTGAAATGACATAGCACTGAAAATAATTAATGTATATAATGAATCTACAAGAACAAAAAAAAAAGTTGATTTCTAATATTAATAGCTTTTTTGTATGGGCGGTACTATTTTTGGCATGAGCGGCACTATTTTTTTATTTTATTGAAGGCAAGCTAAAGAGGTTCCGAATTCGTCAAATTAATTACCTCTTTCAATTTCCAAAGTGCTAAACCAATTCACACTTTGAACATTACATTTGATAATTGTTTATAAATCATCATTTTAATGAAATGGAATTGTCTCTCTACACACTGTTTAAGTGGTCCATTTCGAGCTATGATGTGGAGCGGTGCTTCAGTACATCCTCGTAATTCATGCATATCACTCATGTCATTTCGCGGGCTCATGTAAGGCTGACTTAGTTTTCCCGCCTTAGTTTTCCCGCCATGCAAGCGGGCACGCGAGATATTGTCTGTAACGCTCTAATCATGAAAAATATTAGGTGTTATCAGCATGATCGTAACTGTCCCAGGGAGAGGTGCCTTAATAAACGGAGACACAATATTCTAATTGTATTTTGCTTTTAATCTCAAAATGATTTGGTGTTGCTTTTGTTTTTCTTTGTATGGCACAAACATTTTGTATCAACACTAAGTGCCTTAGGTTTAATGAACTCTACTTCTTGTGCGTGTTCAATGCTTAGGGTTGATTTTCAGGACTTTAGCACGTTCGCCTACAAAAGGATCTATATCTCATATTCCGGCGTAGTTCGGAATTAAAATAGGGTAGTTTTTTTGCGAAACTAGGAAATGGTTTGACATGGCCTTAGATGCACGACTCTATTTTTGTTTTGATATATCTAGTGTGTAATCCGCGGAGAAAGCTAGCTATTTCATATTAAACCTGATAATCTTGATTAATTGATGGTGTAAGGTTGAGGCTTTTGACTCGTAATGTCACGATCCTGTATATGCATTAATAATATCAATCATAGTAAGATTGATATAAAGCACGAGGATGGGAAAAATACTAACCTTTCCCCGATGAATCTTTCTTATCATATGAAATAAATATTTTGAACTACACTTAAGAAGATTAAAACGTGTTTAGATGTCTTTATTGTCTCACGTTTTGAGCTTTTCTTATTTGCGAGCCATTGACTAAGAGTATCGAAAGAAAGAAAGATTCTTGTTTGCGTTTTTTTTTTTTTTTTTTTTTTTTTTTTTGAGGTGAAGGTTTCTTGATGCAAGCTAGTCGCTGTAGTCATCCCTACTTATTCAGATGTATAACTTTTTAATGATACATTACTCGGTAACACTTTTCGGTGAAAGCCTCACTGTACTACTTGTTCCCTCTCTATAGAAAACGATACCTAATCGGTGACCATTGGTCCCCCATGATCCTCTTTTTCTTATGTTAATTGAGAGCTGAGTTGATGAGATAGCCACCTGTCAGTGAACAACCTGGGTGGTCTAATCCCTCCTAGCCAAACTAGTACAGATGGCCTTTAAAGTACATTATAGAGTGGGTGGATTTACATGGCATGAGTTTGGATTTTCTTTAAACAGATGAAAGCATCATCTTTGATTAACCCGTTACATAAAACGCAATCGCACAGACTTCCGAAATATCAAAGATATTGTCAGTAGCTTTGAGCATATATTCATTGAAAAGTGCAAACAGTACAATGACATATGAAATCATCAGTATATGATTTCTATTTATATGCCCAGACAAAACAGCATTATTTTGATTACTTGAAACTTTGAATAATTCCATCATCAATATGACGAGAAAGTTTCCGAGAAGAACATGCATGTAGGAATTTACATTTCCAAAATTTCAAAGTGATAGGTCTGTCGAACAAGACTCGGTTTGCATTTGATCATTAACATTTTATTAACGTGTCGTGCCAGTATTTTACTCAAATTAAAAGGTACAAATTAGTCGAGGTGATTATACTAACGGCCTCCACCAAGTAATGAAATTTTAGATTATACATTTGTAATGATCATGCGATTAAATGATCTGTGAATGTGAATGCTATCATTGTAGAGAGCTATCAATTGCTAATAATCACCGCTGCTATAGTGAGAGGGCAATTAAAATACATCAAATGAGCTATAGAGCGAAGAAAAGTAATAAATGACTTAAACGGTATATCTGTCAAAAATAAAAGTTCTATGTAATTTGCTTTACCGGGAGGCAATCTTCTAAATGAAATGGATGGATGCATTTTAAGGCCGAAAATATATGAATGATACATGCAGCAAAAATAGTGTCGTCGATATAAGGTAATTTCACATCCCATGAGATTAAGCAAAGCCATTACTGCTGATCATGGTTTTTATTACCTTTAGAAGTCATCAATATTTAATAATAATAATAGTAATGATACTAATAAATGTAATGATAGTAATACTTAAGATAATAATAATAATATTAATATCAACATGGGGTTGCAAAATGTTCTTGACACAAACAGTCGCATAACATCACCCTAAAAACATGAATTCCTAACAGTACAGTTGAATGAATATAAATGGAAAATAATTATAAAAGGCCTAGTTTGATAAACCGAGGAAGATAATAGGTCCAAAGTTTTTGAAACATATCGCTAATATAGGACATTAAAGATGAATCATAGCCTTCAGAATTAAGATATCTTGAGCACAACAGAATGACAGATGTTTAATACCATACGATGTTCTTTCTTGACACAGTGTATTCAATAATTATTAGGTATAGATTATTTTCTAAGGTTGCACTTTTGCCCCGGGATAATCCAATTTCTCTTCTCTTTGAACATAATAATCTAATCGATCTTACATTTTGTCAACGTTTCAGGTTTTTTTTTTCACATGTTAAGTGTTTCAGAACGTGTGATTGATCAGAGTCGTGCTAGTTTCGGGTTCCGAAACTTATCTTGCCATAACCTGATGTAGAATGGCATATATACACACGTTCATTTTGCTCTAATCTTAAACTTTTCACAGTAAAAATGCATAACAATTCGAATTCAAGTCAACAGAGTCTTAAAAACGTTCACAAGTTAGATAATTCTTATGACAACGTTTAGCAAATAATACAATTCGCAGCTGCCGTACACGAGTTACTCTACATCATTGATAAATAATCTACAAGTGCGACAGACAACATAATTCATAACAAAAACATCTAAAGAAAACAATATTTTGTGCAAAAATTCTCTAGGGAGACGATAGTTCAGTTTCTCATGCCCTTGGATTGCGCTGAGTGAAGTCCCTCTCCATAACGCCATTTCTAGTTCAAATCATTGAATTGCAAAATAGAGGTGAAAAGAATTACCAAAGTTTGATGTGGACATCACCATGGCATCACAGTGAAGGCATGACTGTCGGGTTGATGATGAAAGTGGTCTGCCTGAGCGAGAAGCTCTCTTTCTCGGGCATGTACGGTTGTGTGGTGCAGCTGCAGCCTTAGCTGTTCCGTTGGATATCAGCTGAATTGTATAGGTACGAGAATATTCGAATGATAGTATGCGATCGTACATGCCCCATTGCTCTTTTGCTGGGTTATAAAATGAAAACTTTCACGGACCCTTTTTTTCCATACCGTCTGGACTATTTGCGCCGAAAAGTCGTCCTAAATTTAGATCTGGATGGGAGAGAGAGAGTGGAAGAGGGGAGGGAGAGGGAAGGGAGAAGGGAGAGAGAGAGAAAGATTTAGTAAGACAGGTAACTAAGGGCACAAGTCATGGTCTACCTAATTTAACATTTAAACAAAATTATGACAGATCCGATGATGGGGTCAAAATGACAATCTTGAGATAAAAGAATAAACAAACAAACAAACATACGAAAACATCAACAAAATTTTGTGACCTTAAGGTAGTTTTTCAAACTTGGCCATCCCACACAGTGTAATTATGCATAGTAAGTTTAGCTGGTAAGTCTATCCTACTTATAATGATTAACTTCTTCTTTCTAGAGCTATGCATATATAAATTATAAAGCTAAATTACATCACTACAACAACAAAAATCAAAGATCCTAAATTTTCATATGGTACAGTGCGTCCCAGAAAAAACGAAACCGAGAAGTATCGATGTTTTATCATAACTTAATCACAACCATAATTAATGAATGATACATATTTGGAAAGCTTAGAGTCTCCTCTTTAAGTTGATGCTACTCACGTGATGCATATTTAACGCATGAGTGATTAAAAGCAATTTGAAGAAAGGAAACCAAAAAGTAATTTGGCGGGCGGTATCTGAATTTCAAAGAAAAATTCATATTTCGAGAAAGATCATTTTCTGCTCTTTCATATGATACCTCAATCAAGAAAAATGAGCCAGGAATAACAAAGTTCTGTTTGTTTAAAGTAGCCCTTACATTTTCATAATTTTAACAAACGAATTTGTTTTCACTGGGTGCCTGCCGTAGCAAAAAGCAGATTTGACAAAAGACTTAACTCCGTTTCGGTGACAATCAGCCATGCATGAAGACTCTCGTCTACGGCTGATTGTCAACGAAACGGAGTTAAGTCTTTTGTTAATTTCGTTTATTGATGCAGCAGGCAGCCAGTGAAAACGAATTCGTTTAATAAAATTATGGAAATGCAAGCACTACTTTAAACAAACAGAACTTTGTCATTCCTCGCTCATTTTTCCTGATTGAGGTGTCATATGAAAGGACAGAAACTCAACTTTCTAGAAATGTGAATTTTTCTTCGAAATTCAGATACCGCCCGCCAAATGTCTTTTTGGTTTCCTTCCTTCAAATTGCTTTTAATCACTCATGCGTGAAATATGCATTATCTGAGTAGCATTACATGAAAGAGGAGACTCTAAGCTTTCTAAATATGTATCATTCATTAATTATAGTTGTGATTAAGTTATGATAGAACATCGATACTTCTCGGTTTCGTTTTTTCTGGGACGCACTGTATAGTGGCGATAGTGCATGATATAAAACACCAAGGCAATGAACGCAGTGGAGGCCCCTTGGTATAGTGGTTCATTCACTTTTTAACTTTTAATCCAAAAGTTGAGGCTTCGAATCCCAGCCCTTCACTAACATCGTCAACATAATGGCAAGACTTTAATCCATTTTTGCCACCCTCCGCCCAGGTGTAAATGGGTATCAGGGAGAGAAAGAGACGGATAAAATGTGAAATTTACCTTCAGATGGAATGCTTGTCGTTGGCATAACTTCTTTTTGAATGATATCGACGTCGACATCCGGTGATGGAGATCGATTTACTGCGGGGAAAAAACAACATTTATCATAATTGTATAGGTCAAATAAATTAATTCATGAATATGTCAAAAATATGCACAGAGTGAAAGGTGAAAGGCCTAAAGTAGTGAAATGATCAAGCAATTTGATCTTGTAACCACCCCACCACCACCACCAACACCGAAAAGGGGGTAACCAGCTTCAATATACTTGATATAGAAGGAAGAAATGGTATATTTGAAGGGGGAGAGAGTAGACTAGAGCATTTCTAAATTCGAACAGGGATATTTTAACAATAACAATTGCAAGCCTATACATTTCCTTGTCGTCCAAAATTAACTATTGATTTTGATATGGGTTAAACATGAAGTATTATTAGAGTATGTTAAAATGCGCTAAAATGTTTCCAACCGCCATTAACGGCTCAAGGGTGAATCACGTCTCATTATCTCACATCCCTGGGAAATAATGAATATAGATTTTCTTTTTCTTTATAATCTTGACATTTCATCAACGAATTCGAACAAGGCGGCAGTTTTTAGGTTTTTTCATTTACATAATCAATTTGTACATATCCTTCTTTCATAATTATCATTTTACATCTCTCTGATCAAACCGATCGTAATTATTTTCTTAAGGTATACCTACCGATGTGCATCGCGTGTAAATAAAGCACACGTCTTTTTTGGTTATTAATTTGTAGTGATTTTATTTTGATTTGATATATTCGTTCATTGCACAAGTTACGTAATCTGAATCATAATCCTGTGAGCCAAAAGACAAGAACAATCACCAACTGCCGCAAATTCGTAACAAAATTAATGATTTTCAGTAATAGTCCGAATAGGGGTTAAGAGCAAAGCTTGTTGGGTAAATTAAGGTCGAAGAAAAGTAACTGATTAGTGATTTCAGGAAACGTAACCCCTAAAATAGAATGAAATAAATAAATCGTCATTAATTTTAACACCCTCAAGTTATCTTGACTAAATCAGAACTATATTTCATCAACTTTTGTTGGAGGGGAAAAACCCAAGTATTAATACATCCCTTAAGATAGTTTTTGCAGTGGTAAATAGAAACCTACTAGTTTGATAAATTCGATTTCGATGTGTGGATGCTAAGGTGACGTAACGAGGGGGCAAGGGCATTCTTACGCTTCCGAGAGATTTTTGTTAAACCTTTGACTGGTTTGGTTTAGAAATATATATATACATATATATGTACATATAAACTTTTAAAATAATGATATTTTTTTTTTTTTTTTTTTAAAGAATACAGCTGGATCGCTTTTTTTTCGGAGCCATTAATTTAATGGCTCTGTTCTTATTAGAGGTCCAGTAAGAAAGTGAGAAATGATTGAAAGAATTAAAACAACACAAAATATGGAATAAACATGTATAAATATATCACAAACTATTATAAATGTAATGTACACCCTTTTACTATAAGAACATGAACCCCTCCCTCCCCCTATCCGATTATAATGCACTTTTAGGACTGCACATCTTCCAACCTCGCAACCCTTCCTGGTTTTTACTAACAATTCATATATCAAAATATTTTGAAGAAATCGTATGTACTTTACAATATACCCTGCCGCCCTTGTGTTAATGCTAATAATTATCAACCGTCACCCTTGAAAAAAGTCATAAAATTCTAACATAGAAAGAAAATATCGAAGCCCGAATGAACGAAGTAGAAATTTGATCTTCCTCCTGAAGAAGGTGTCTTGTTGACGGACAATATACCTTAGTCACGCAAAATAAGTCTAGTTGTACCCCAGTCACAGCAACGAGACCGTCAACAGACCACCAGCAGACCGACAGCAGACCGACAACAGACCAACAGCAGACCGACAACAGACCGACAGCAGACCGACAACAGACCGACAACAGACCAACATCAGACCGACAACAGACCGACAACAACAGACTGCAGGAAAACAGACTGCAGGAAAACAGACCGACAACAGACCGACAACAGACCGACAACGGCCAACAGCAGACCAACAGACTGCTGGACAACAGACCAACAGCAGACTGCCGGACAACAGACCAACATCAGACCGACAACAGACCGGTAACAGACCGACAACAGACCGACAACTGCCAACAGCAGACCAACAGACTGCTGGACAACAGACCAACAGCAGACTGCCGGACAACAGACCAACACCAGACCGACAACAGACCGGTAACAGACCGACAACAGACCTGCAACAGACCGACAACATTCCGACAACAAACCGACTGACTTTTAGCCATTCGGGGTAATGCAATTGTTTGAGCGGTCTTTCGACGGTCTGTTGCCGGTCTGTTGCCGGTCTGTTGTCGGTCTGTTGCTGGTCTGTTGCCGGTCTGTTGCCGGTCTGTTGTCGATCTGTTGTCGGTCTGTTTTCCTGCAGTCTGTTGTCGTCTGTTTTCCTGCAGTCTGTTGTCGGTCTGGTGTCGGTCTCGTTGGTGTGACTGAGGTATAACTGGACTTTATTTGTGGACAATCAATAAAAATGGATGCTTTGGGCAGCAACAGCATACCAAATGAGCGAAGGACAGGAAATGTCTGTGATACAAGAATGCATCATAAGCAATTATTGTATTGACATCATTAATAACAAGGGGCTCTAAAGCTAATAATGATGTAATGATACGTTCAGTCTCATTATTAACAGTTTTTTAGTTTTTATGTTGAATATCCTAGTGGTTTTCCTAGAATTGTAGTGATTCTCTCTTCGAGTCTCTGAAATAAGTTCTTGCTCGGAGCAAGGTAGTTCATTTTCTCGCCGTTTCAAAAGTGGGTTTTTCTTTGCCGTTGTTTTCTATTGCATGCTTGGCGGTCTATACGTCTCCTCTTTGGCGGGGTAATTAATCATTTTCCTACCTTTTCTACCCTGGAATATTTCGTATGACAAGTCTCAAACCTATCTTGCCCTACAGCGATTTGTGCCGTGGACCTTGGGCCAGAATACCCTCGTGCTAAACAAGTTATCCAATCATGTACCACTACAACGACCCGTAATAACATGACCACGGGGTACACAAGTGAATTAAGGGACATTGAGTCTAATCACAGAGTAGTGGTTAGTATAATTCACTAATTAATTCATTTCTGGCTCATCTTAATCCATGGAATTTCTCCGAAGACTAAACAATTGGATAGTTAGTGGGTTTTTTCCCCTTCTTTTATCGGTCTGTTTGGTGGTATTACTGAAGAATTGTATGGAATAGACCTGTCTGCTAATGTATTTCAATGTATGCACGTTTCTTTCCAGAACTCCTGGTTACCAACTACTTAATTAGAATGTGTTTGTTTGCTTTACCTGACGGCCAAGAAGGCATATGCCTGTTAGAACGCAACCAGTAGACCGACGGCCTCAAGACCTATCCGAGGGACTTGGTAATGAGGATTTAATGCCTCACCTAATGGCACTAGCGCATCGACTAGGTTTCGAACCCGGGACCTTCCGATTAAGAGACCGCTGCTGAACTACTGAGCCTTCGCGCCTCTTAATGCTACGTAAAATGGCATCTCTACGGAAGAAATTCACTATGCATACATTAGTGGATTCGAACCCACGATATCTGCCTATTGAACCGAAGATCGAGGATATAAATTCAACCCATGCAAGCAGATGACTGAAGCCTGCATTGAGTGTTAAAATGCCCCTCCCCTTTCATAGACGCAGGCTATGACTTTTTACAGTGGAAAACACGCCGCCCCTCGAATAGGACGTTAACTTGATCACCCTGTGTAGAGGAGAGTGCATTGATAAACCACTGCGAACTATTCGTGTAAGAGTAGGGGTAACCCTAGCCTATAATCTAGGCGGAGTGCCGAGCTTTTTTCTTTGCTGCTAGACTAACCCTAAGCAGAACGTCTGATACGGCGAGACTACGAACCGTGAGCCGCGCACCGCCTATAATCACTGGTCTAGCTTTAGTCGTTGTTTTTTTTATTATCGACCATGAATCCGTGGCAGTTTCGGATTCATGGTCGATAATAAAAAAAAACAACGACTAAAGCTAGACCAGTGATTATAGGCGGTGAGCCGCTTCGCGACTCACGGTTCGTAGTCTCGCCGTATCAGACGTTCTGCTTAAGGTTAGTCTAGCAGCAAAGAAAAAAGCTCGGCACTCCGCCTAGATTATAGGCGAGGGTAACCCTGGAGTAGGGGTCCACCTGCGGACAACCCAAGTCAGTTGTACATGGAGATGAGCACCCGAGGGGTACAGTGATTCAGTTCGCTTTCCCCTCCCAGGAACAAGACTGACAGCCCCCCCCCCCCCCCCCTGGCCCCAAATGCAAGCCTCTGTTCTCTATTGTGAGCGGTCAATGGAAAGTTTTCGAGAAGTGTGCATAAACAAAGTCTTCTGTACAATGAATACTCACCATTTGTCACGTGACCTTCCGAGGAGGAGCAATTTCTAGGCCGCATGTCGTCAGCTTTCCCACCTTCCATCTCTGCCATTCCACCGCTGATATCTGCATTCTATAAGACAAGACAACAATACATCATTGGACATGAGCATAAGATGAGCACTATAACTCATGCATTTAGTCACATTAATGAGGACGCATTTTGGTAAAGACGATTTATAACTTTGAACATAGTGATACACAATCATGTTCATACTTTTTTCTCCATTTTTTCTTCATTTTTTATTTTTCATTTTTCATTTTTTTCATTTTTTTTCCATTTTTTTCATTTTTTTCATTTTTTTTCCATTTTTTTTTTTTTGGGGGGGGGGTGGGGGAAGCAGTCAATTATTTGTGATATCACGCCACGTGTCGATTCTAGGACAGCTACCACAGGACTACCCTGTCCGTGTTAGCTACCCCTCCGAAAAGTATCCCTTGCACCACTTTATTTTATATTACTTATATGTTTTCCAGAGATACTTTCGGGATGATAGTCATGGGACAATCATCCCGAAACTATCATCCCGATGTTAGTTGCTACAGGGAATTGTTGTCCGGGAATAATTATCCGGGGAAAATTGTCCGGAGTGATATTCCGTCTGTCTGTCTGTTTGTTCGTCCGTCCGTCTATCTGTCTGCATGTATGTCGATCTGTCTGTCTCTCTATGTCTGTCTGGGTTTTTTCTGTGGAGGTCATGTTAAGTGAATCTCAGGCGTGACAGCCAGGTACAATTAGGTTTAGGAAATGGTGAATTCTCATAACCAATTAATTGAGTTACATTTACCTGGCTCCTGAATTCAAAGAAATAATTTCGCGTGTGCGCCCATGTATGAAAACCATTCTGCACTAGTAAGTAGATTCGGAGAACGAGTTAAGATCTTAAAATGGTATATTAAAATGAATCGATTGATTGATTGAATTGACAAAGGCTTTAGAATTAACACGTGAGAGAGAGAGAGAGAGGGAGACAGAGAGAGAGAGAGAGAGAGAGAGAAAGAGAGAGAGAGTGTGTGTATGTGTAAGTGTGTGTGTTCTTGAAGCTACCCTATTTAATTAACTCAATTAAAAGTGAGTAAATAACATGAAGAGTTGAACAATTTTGGCGGAAATTTAATGGCATTTGTTCAAGTGTCGAGTGTATTGCACGAATTACTAAATGAATGAAGTATGTATTGAACGATGACAAATTTTGTTGACTGATTTTATTTCATTTATATATATATATCTATATATATATTTTTGGGGGGAGGGGGGAATCATGATGATTATCACTAAATTATTTTAAAAGTTTATATCATGGATTGATTGATGATACATGCATTATGATCACCCCATAACCCTTACCAGATACGACCAAATACCATCTCTCCTTCTATCTCTCTCACTCTTCCTCTCATAAGCATACTATTTGCATAAAGTACACTACATGTATTTGTATTTTTTTTAATGTCAAAATAAGTTTTTCGTTTTCACGAAGTGATAGAGCTTATTTTTGCTCCTTTGCTTCCTATTAATACTCCCTCACTCAGATCTAAGAAATTATAATTTTATATTCGGACAAGTGACATGTCATTTTGAATACGCCTGTTGTTGTCTCTGAACAACATCACACCTAAACAAAAGACCTTAACGTGTTTTTAAAGGCACACTGTCCTACTTGTAGCTACTTGCTCCCTCTATATAGAAAACTTCCCAAATCGGTGCCTGTTGGTCCCCCATGATCCTCTTTTTCTTATGTTAAATGAGAGCTGAGTTAATGAGATAGCCACCTGTCACAGTGACCTCGATGGCTCGCTGTGTGGCCTAATCCCTTCTAGCTGCAGTAGTAACGCCTACCTTTAAGGTCGGTTGTTCTAGTCATATACTTCAAGCATAGGAAAACGCAACAGGCCGTTTAGACACCAAAACCGTCATTTTAATCAACTTAAAGTGCTCTCCGTCATTTACCGAACACGACGCTAAATTTGTCAATATTTAGTCGGATGGTGTTTCCGCGAGAGTAAGAGATAACTAACGTTGCCGAGTATGGTTGGCCAGGTCGGCCACCGCTGCTCGACCGCACATACGCCCCTGAGGTTCCGGCCGAGTAAACCCTTCACACTCCGCTAAATTTACATTAATCTATCATCCGCCATCGTTCAAGAAAGATTCACCAAAAAACACCGAAAGCAAGTCGCCCTTTGATTAATTTTCCGCCTCACTTCATTTTCATCTCAAAAAAAGCTTTTTAATACCATGCATCGCGAGTAAGATTGAGGTAATAAGGAACCAATTCTCTTGTCCCCATTCCATACTCCATTTTCAATTCTTTGTGGATTATATTTATTACCTATATGGGCAATGAGGTTTGACCTGAATGGTATTTTATACATCACTAGTTTTCATTCCATTTTCACAAGCCCGTGTAAGATTGGAATCGACCTCGTCAGTTAATACTGATACCATGACTACACACGGTTATAATTATATTGAGTAGTCGGATTAAAAAGGAATACCTTTCCAGTTCAATTTTTCTGAGGGGGGTGAGAGGGGGGGGGGGGGGGGCTATTATAAATGACAGATCCAATTACAACTGATCTTTTGATCATTCATGTTAATTCATGATTCGATCGTACCATCACAGGGTTATCTGCAACTATGTCACTTGTGATCTCCTGTCGGTGGTATATCTTTGGTAAATATGAATACCCAGTGTTTGATCGGTTTAGTGATAGAAAGATTTGAGCAGGTCTAGCGGTAAACGTTCACTTGGTCAGCTCTCTGTTTTCTCCTGCTAACTGGCTCAGCTAGCGGACACCGGTTCAAAACTGAGTCACGTCTTCCGGATGGTGACGTCAAAAGTCCCCAGACGTAAATGATCATATCCGATTGAAACCCGACTGTGAATACCTAATTACACATCTTGCCCGTCTATTATTAACTGAGAAATTATTGCAATCTAATTTCATTATCTCTCAACATATTCAGTGATACCCTTCAATACTACAACTCATTACGTAACATTTTTTCACAATCATCATGATCGTTTTAATTTATTCATGAGTGGAGGATGATGGTTCGTTCACTCGACTCTCAATGCTATTGGTTTAAGGGTTCGAATCCCGACCCGGCACTAACGTCCTTTGGTAAGATGCTAATCCAAATTTACCATTCTCCAACAAAGTTGTAAAAGGATACCTGGCAATTACTGGGGTATAATGATAATAATTTAATTATTTATTTAGGGCCCTCGTCAGGAAGAACGGGACTGACGCTGGTGAGGATTCTCTAGGTAAAACAAATATTGTTAAATACATGTACTATGATAGTCTGTCCGTAACTAACGAATCGGTCTCTTCTTAGAATTGAACCGATCGAGTTTGAGTTTGTCGTTTCTAGAGCAAATCGAATTGTTAGGTTTGTTTATGGAAATAAATACCTGGAAACGGCCAGCATTAATTAGCTTTATATCCAGGTAATATAATAGGAGGCGGACATGCTTATACACCGAAGTTGAGATAAAGCATTAGAGCGTATAGGGGACGGAGCGGTCACAATAATATGCCCGTGCCCAATTTTGAAACCCCAAATTTTGATATGCTTACATTACACAACAAAAAAGCCCACTTGATTGTGTCATTTTTGTTGTATTACATTGTGCCCCCATGCACTATACACAATTATGGATCCTTCCCTGATAAAATGCATCATTGGTTATAGAATGGTCTATTTGGAAAACAAATCGGCGGCCCCTCTCTAATTTGGAATAAAAAGTGCGTAGCCTTTACCCTTTCAAAGATCACAAAGTTTTAAGCTCTAAAGATTTCGTCCCCTTCTGCAATACCGCACGATCTGCCTCTGATTTGCGATATTTATCAATAAACAGTGTCCTTTTACCAGAGTACCTGTGAACATCAAAACATAATCATTTTAAGTGAACTTTATCTCACATACATCGACTATTCGTTTCATATTATTCTACTATCTATATCACATTATTTTCATCTCAAACTCCACAAGTTGTATACGATGATACGGGCTGTGAACGCCGTTGTCATCCTCACTGAGCAAACATGAAGATGAGGATTGTCACATACGGATCGCGTAGTCGCTCTTCTGTGACGGAACTTTAATAAACTTGATTAATCCATTTCTCTCTCCCCCCGAAAAAGAAAACGTCGTATATTGACACGTTCTAGGTAATCAGTTTGATTAACGTTGCACCCTGAGGCACACACAATGCCCTGCAATACCCCACGTCTCTACGCATGCCATTGCCGCGATTCCCGGCCCACGAGCGGCGGCGGCTGATGAACGCTACCCGCTGGTTTACATAATGGTTTCGCGTGAGCTCGGAGAGAGAGAGAGCGTGTTATATTAATAGCATGGAATCATATTCACAAAAGAAGCAGGATTCATAACGGAAAATTAAACACTTTACCGAGAAAAGAGAAGGATCGCCCATGATTGCGATTCAGTCATGCTCACAGTGCATTATCGTAGAAAATGTTGCTTTATAGGCATAATTAACTTACATCGTAAACCAGATTGGGTGTTACATGCTGCTTCAATTAATTTCTATTCAAAATGACATTAATTCCCCATCCTCTCCCCACCCCTCATCCAACAACATACAAAAAGTCATGTATGTAAGCTTACATAAATTGAACATTTTCATTAATTAATATTATGGAAGAAAACAATGAGTTTAATATGAAGCTTGAAACAAGACAGTGAGCTCTAAAATTGGAATGTCGCAAATAAAGACAGACAATATATTTATAATAGATGACCTGATATAATTTGAATTCATACAAATCTATGGTAACGTATTAAGTAGCTTGAATAGGTCAGAAACAAGAAAATCATTAACATTTAAGTTTGAGATCAACTTTAATAATGATCTTAAATGAAACAAATCAAATCGTCATTGACATAACGATTTTGAATTCATATTTTGAATTCATACAAATCTATGGCAACGTATTAAGAAGCTTGAAATAGGTCAGAAACAAGAAAATCGTTAATATTTAAGTTAGAGATCAAGTTTGATCATGATTTTTTAATGAACAAATTAAATCGTCAATAGTTTTAAAAAAAATGTTTTGCAGCCATCGGATGAATTGTAAATGTTTAGGTCTATATTACACAGAAATACATACATCACATTGCATCTCATGTTGTTCGTAGCCAGAAGGACTCAATAGGACATATCGTTACATACAGAGTTAACGCCTTCCTGGCTCTAAACCGACCTTATTGTATGCACTATTATTCATATTTTGTCCTTTAGAAAGAAAGGGCTTAATAAGGTATAATAAATTGATGGCCTTCATTTTTTCCAGGTCATGATATAATGTATTTTCTTTCGCCTCTCACTTAATAAACAAAGAAAATAAGTTCGAAATACAAATAGGGTTGAATCATAACTCCTAATTAAGTCTGAATATAATTGTATTTACAGATTTCCATTTCATCTCGGAATATCTCATTCCTACTTTCTCGACAATTCCCAGCCGGCAACAAACCTGCTCGCTACCCGTCGCCGGACTGTCGTAAACGCCCCTGCAATTACAGTTGAATAACAGTTATCGTTCAAATTGTTATCTTTAATTCGCAATCTTTCGAGTTCCCTGGTCCACTGGGGGCACGATTCGCTTGAAGCTATTCGGTGATATATCGTTCAATTATTATCAAACTCGTTTCGGAGGCGAATTAGCAAGCTCGAATAGAGGGCAATGAAATGGGATTAACAAATATGCCGGAACACTATTGCATTTACTTTGACAATTTTTATAACGATAGCATCATGTTTTTTATACTTCATCATTTTGGGGTTGTTTTTAACTCCTTTTTCTTTAGCGATATTGAATGCCACTTTTTATTGGTCTGATGGTTTGTTTAACCTGACTGCTAAGAAAGCATGATTGTGTATGCTTGTATAAAGCAACTAGGAGACCGACGGCTTTAAGTCCTCTCCAAGGTACTTGGTGATGGGGATTAATGCCTTACCAAGGGGCACCATCATTATAGTGCATCGACTTGGTTTCGAACCTGGGACCTCCCGGTTACGAGACAGCTCTACCACTGAGCCATCGCGTCTCCTTGTTGTTTGTCTTAATTATTTTTAAAATGTTTTCAAGCTATCAACACATACTTTGATTAAAATATCAACAGATATAGGGTTAAATGTTCTGCCATTTGAATAACAAATTGTTATGGCTATTCTATGAAATCTTTCAGATTTTAACCCAATAAACACTGAGAGCACGGTCAATCATACTTAAAATACAAACTATATGATTAAAATGGCCGCAATACAATAAATATTTAGTCGGTTTCCGCATTTGAGATTTGTTTTCTTTTGAGGCCGCCATCCTAGTCAAGCATTGCTTATGATGGCGGTCTCCAGCACTTTTTTATCCACAGATAGTTCGGATAATACTTGAAATGTATAATTATGTTATAGAAATATTAACTTTCATTATTATATGGATAAATGTATATAACATTTTGAAATGAAGTGATTATTTGTTGTATACTCGTTATAATACCTAACATGTATTATGCTCTTTGTTATTCAGTAATTGTTTTGGAAGAAAGCAACAACAACAAAAACAAAGAAAAAACAAAAAAAGGAGTGCATTAACATCTACTAAAGATATGAATTCTTACTTCTTTTTTTTAAATTTTATTTCTGCATTTTTTCCAAATAAAATATCACTGAATAACAAAGAACATATAAATGTAAGGTATAATACATCATAAACAAACAATACTTTCTTCATGTCAAAATGTTTTTTTTATAATTTCTTTGTATTAGTAACCGACAGTCTGCCTTGTTTAGGTAAGACATATTGGCCCGAATTCACAAAGGAGGTTTGTCGACAAACCTTGGTTTTCGTGCGTCATGAGACGCGTTTCGACGCGTTTTTACAAACCAGGTTTGTCAAAACGCGTCAAAACGCGTCATATGACGTACATAAACCTCGGTTTGTCGACAAACCTCCTTTGTGAATTCGGGCCACCGTGTTCATCAACATCATGCATGATTAGTCATATTATGTTGATTCTATATTATGTATCATTTTAAATGCAAAGGATCGATACAGTACGAAATACTCGTAAAATGTTGATTATGATAATATTAACAATAATAATAATAACGATAATGATAGTTATAATGATAATGATAATAATGATAATGATAATAATAAAAATGATAAAGATATCCACAAAAATAATAATAACTTCGAGAACAAAATATTTGCAGGAAGGGGTATTAATCAACATCACCTTGATGTGTATACATGGATTTATTGAAAATGACAGAAACATGATTAAATTCATTGATTGGAATTGTCTATTATTCATGTTTTCATTATCAAACTGTCATGTAATTATTAAAATATTAAACATTTGATGTAGGGTATAAAGCAAATTCATCGATAACATTACGAGAACAAGCGTTCAACTACGGCATGACGAGAGAGTTACGCGAGCAAGCTGTCGTCAGAGAACGCCCGAAAGCGTAAAGAAAG
This sequence comes from Strongylocentrotus droebachiensis, assembly GCA_035222895.1. Taxonomy (NCBI): domain Eukaryota; kingdom Metazoa; phylum Echinodermata; class Echinoidea; order Camarodonta; family Strongylocentrotidae; genus Strongylocentrotus; species Strongylocentrotus droebachiensis. The sequence goes on along the minus strand of JAVYIG010002015.1, from coordinate 153,522 downwards.
AAAGAAACAAAATCTCTCTCATCAATGATTATGTTTGGTGCGCCCGGGCATCAATTTTTGATTAAGAATCTATTCCCGTATATCATGATTTCATCATCAGTGATTCCTTGTTTGCTATGGCAGTCAATCTGAGGGGAGGTAATCACCGGTATATCTTGAGGGGCTTTGTTTGTACGCATGGCAGCTGACGTTATACTGCCAGTCACACCGGCGGGAAAGTTACCCGGGAATAGACCTGGTTTACACTATATGGGGTGGAAAGGGGCACCCCTCCCTCTCCCCCACACACATTATCGAAGTAATAACTGTACCTTCTGAGACATGAGTGGTACTAATATTTCATCGAATTAATTCTGAGGTGATTTTTTAAGAAATATTTTTAGTTTGATTAAACAAAGGTTAAAGTAAATAAGACTCAACTTGATGATAATCATGAATAAGAAGGAGCCATTATTAAGGTCTGTGCATATTAACAGATTTGAATATTTCCAGAGATGAAACGCAAGAAAGGTGATATTTATAAGGACAGTAAATCAATGGCAAGTTTTAAATTATATTGTAATCCTTCCATACAGTGTTATTCCATCAATATCTAAAAGCAATTAGGTAAACCTATTATTAGACCTCGAGAACAAAACCGTTTACGTATACTTCAAGTATGTATGCTTCGAAAAAAAATTGACCTCGATCGATTACATGTATGTGCCCCCCCCCCCCAAACATCAAACTCTGGCTACGTGCCTGCGTGGGAGGGGGCGTCGACGCATTGTTTCGGTGTACGTTTGATGGGAGAATCTCGTCATTTTTGTATTCACCCTCAACCCTTTCTATTTGCAAATAAAAGTTCACATACCGCTGATTTCTTGTTTAAAAATTAATTGCGGTCATATTTCTATTGATGGTGTTTCATTAACGTAATTTGAAAGAAAGACATGTTATTTATCAGAAGATGAAAAATAAAAGTACGAGGAGAACAATAGATATTTGATGTAATCCTTTTTTTTACATCCCCCGTAAAGCAAATAGTGCTGGGGGCAAACTCGAACTTTCCTTCTAATTAGGTGGAATTAAATAACCGAGGTTTGTTCACTGAGTATTCAGAGTTAACGTGATTTGAAAATAAAGACATGTTATTTATCAGAAGATGAAAAATAAAAGTACGAGGAGAACAATAGTTATTTGCTGTAATCCTATCTTACATCCCCTGTAAAGCCAACAGTGCTGGGGGCAAATTCGAACTTTCCTTCTAATTAGGTGGAATTAAATAACGCAGGTTTGTTCACCGATTATGCAGAGTTAGAGATACATGTATGCTCAGGAAAAAAAGATTCACGAATATTTTAGTGTTCGTTTGTGTCTAGAACTAGAAGAACAGTATTTATCATAACCTAAATTCACACTTTTTACTTCTTCCAATTTGTCGTCTGATGATGGGAAGTTCTTCTATCTTTACCCTATTTACTAAGTCATTTCTCGATGTCAGTACAATGCAATCCGTGAATATCTTTCCATTTTTTTCTTCATAGATATATAATAATAATGGTTATTACCCAGGGAAGACTAACGAATGCTGGTGTTCCTGAAGGCCCTGCAATTGTTATTCTCCCAGCAATTTCCAGGTACCCATTAACACCAGGGCCTAGATTGTTAAATATGGCTAAATGTCTTGCCGAATGGCATTAGTGCCGTGCTGAGATTCGAACCCTCAACCCTTGTATTGAGAGTCAAGTGACTAAACCACTATGCCACGACACCTACATGGGCAAGGGTTATAACAAAAATGCTTACTTGAAATCTTCCATTTTCTGGATTAATTTATTCCATTACTATACTTTAAACTCATGTACAGTAATTCAGGATCCATTTTGGAGATCGTATACCTCATTTAGGTGATGAACAACGAAAAATCCATTCAATAAATCTACATTCAAGAGCTTAGGGAACGTTTATGTTATTAAGCGCTTCAGAAATATTTGTTTATTATTATTATTGTGAGGAGGTTTTGAATAATTCAGAACACATAGCCGCATCGTCGTATATTAGATTTTGTTTTCTCAATGTCTTTGGTCTTCTAAGATATATAAACAGCTAATTTCATGTAAATGATCTCTGCGAAGATGTTTCTATTCTATAGATTTACAGGATAACTTTGTATTTCGTTTGGCTTTTCTACGTGATCATTGAAACTTGGTACAACTGAAGGTATGTAGGCGGTGCTCACCTCAAGTTTCGAATCTGGTGACTCACAAGATGTACTAGCCTCTGCATCCTGGATGACAGAAGAATGATCCGTCTTTCCTTCTCCCACTTCTCCATTCTTTGATTTGCGTTCGCACTCCTTCCTTGCTACTCGAAAGAGTAGATCATCCAGCCTTTTCTCTCTCTGCTGTCTCCAAAGAAAAGCGTTTCCCTCCCTTGCTTCGCGACCCCAAGGCTTATCGTCAAGGAAATACCTGGCGAAGTCGGCGGGTCTTGTTGAACAGCCACCCAATGCGGGGTGATCTCGGGTAGGAAAGGATTCCTTCATGCGAAAGATATCCGCTGGACTTTGGTCGTGGGACTGGGAGGACTGTTTTGCGATGTGGTGAATAAACGAGGAGGCGTCGCCGCGAAGGGAAGAATCTCCTGACTGCGACCGGAGAGACATGGCGGAGTCGGACATCTCAACCCCGTTAGTCATTACAGGGCGGAAAGCCGATCCATAGTGGAATTCCGGTTTACCAGGGATCTTGATGTCTCTGAGATTAAAATGGCGTTCAGCAAGAGAGAAACGAGCCTTCTCCCAGTTCTCAAGATCGCGGAGTGCTTCATCATCTCTGGAATTGCCTTCGATGTCCGCAAGAGCTAAAGAGTCTTTGCTTAAAGAATGAACACGCTGATCAGCTAAGCCTTTCAAGTCGAACGGGGGAAGATCTCTCGGGAAATGGGACGCCATTGGAGGCATAAGACTTGGTGTCTTCGGCCAGAATGATGCGGCTAGTGGGTACGGGAGCTTTCCACCGTTTGATAGATATTCCGCATATAAGTTTCTGTTCGCAAACGCGTGCGCTGTGAACTGCTGACGGAGTTTCGCGGTACTGTTGGCGTAGAGCTGTGCCGCTGTCATCGAGGTGTCTTCCACTGATGGGGTAGATGGTCGGTTCGCCTGTGGTGTGTGGATGTTGCTACCACCAAGCGTCGTTGTAGATAGAAAGTAGTCAAGTCTGGGATCAATTGAATTTGACCTGAGCTGAATAACAGGATCTGCATCCTGGTAGTTTAAGGATTGTCTCTTGCGTTTTGTCATAGGTGGACTTGACGAGATAGGATCACTAGATTGGAGGGATGGAGCTTGAGATGGCGAGGACGGTGGGTTGGATCGTTTGCGACTTCCACCATTAAACATAGCTTTGACGTCCTCCCAAGCTTGCAGGAGATCTTCGTCTGGGCTTCTATCAATCAGATGAATGTGTCGTCTCCAGGAATTAAAATTCGCTGCATCGGGAGGACGATACTTGGATTCGGCGATGCGATGGGTGTGAAAGATAAACTTATTCGGAGAGAAGTACAAGCCACAATAGCAACACTTTATACACTTTGCTCTTGAGCTGTTGTACCGTGATGGCACAAAGTCCCCTCGGCATCCCCAAGCGCATTCATGGTAGACATCGAAGGCAAAGTTCTCAGGTAGCTTCGGCGGCCGGCTTTCGCACAGGAATGACTTGCACAATCGTTCAGCCTCACGTTTGGTTATCATTCCGCATCGGCGGGAGCTGACGGGCATGGCGCCGGCACGACGCAACATCTCCAGCTGGACCGGAGTACACTGGACGCAGGTCACACCAAGTGCCACTCTGCGATTATGGATCTCATTGTAGCTGAACTTCCTGAGGAGCGTGTTGGAGATCTGGGCGAGGCACAACCGCTCCTTGCCGTCGATGTAGATGGCTGCGATAGGTGTGCTGAAGAGAATCACGGTGTGACATTGGTTTGGTGACATCATATGACGTGGTGTCGACCCTGGTGAAAGAGGTGAGGAAGGTGACCCAGGGCTTTCAGGGTGGCTCAGGGTATCCAACATGGTGGTACTATTTCCCGACAGATGGGAGGATGTGAACGACTCGTCCATAGGACTCTGTAATGTTGTTACAAAGAAAGAAAAATAAATTAACTAAGATTATTCTGATTACAGTTATAACTGCAACAGTCTGACACCGGATTTTTGACCGAATGAGGCTGTGTCACAAGTCTGATAACATAAAAGAACATGACATAGTTTACCACCTCGTGAATAAAGGGGCACGTTTTCACAAAATATTGTGTAACCCGACCCGACGCGAAGACCCGAAGGAACCAAGGAGCATAACGTGCTCTGAGGTCCTTGATGGAACGAATGGAACGAAGTACGCCGTCATGATCTCTGGTCACTTGTAAACTTTTATGAAGATAAACATATAAATAAATAAAATAAAAAAAAGTTAAAAAAAAAAAAAACTTTTATGAAGACGCCACAGAAATACCAGACTACATATTGTCAAGGAGAGGAGAGAGAGAGGAAGAGAGAAAAACAGAGGTAGAAGAAGAGAGAAGGAGAGGGAAAGAGAGAGAGAGAGAAAGAGAGAGAGAGAGAGAGAGAGAGAGAGAGCAAAATACTTTTGCGTAAATGTGGTGTCGCAGACAACAGACTGTTAACTCCATTTAGATTATTTGAACATAGACCCTACACCACTTTTAAAGGTCTAACGATACGCGCGTAATTAATGTGTTTTGAAGCTTATGTTTACCAATCTAAAGTGTCAACATTAGTTTCCATTTCCTGCATTCTGTAATATATACCTGGAGGGATGGCTTTTTGTTAAACGGGTTAACATGCATTTAATGATTGGACAATACTGGAAAAAATATCATAGACCTATATATTGATTGAAAAACGTGCTGGTGCATCTTCAAAGTGCCAACATCAAGTATTCTTTCTTTACTCAGGGGGTATAGCTTGATATGATATCAATATTTAAGTGCTCAGGGGCTTATGGCATTAGTCGATGTCAAAATGCACTTAAGACTATTTTGTCTTACCAAGAAAAACAGAACATTTTTTTTTCTTCTCCAAATTATACTTTTTGTGCTCTAAGTCAATAGGGCAAATTGAGGTCTATTTACGAAAACTTGATTTTGCACCGTTACCTAAACAACTTTCAGTAAAACAATTGTTTCAGAATTCTAGGGCGTTTTTGTACATACAAGTTTATTCGATTATTTGGGTGAATAAATCAGGTAGAACTGAAAACAATTTAACGGGAATCATGAAACGCTTGGCTTTATTATGTCTTAAAATATAGAACAGAACATAAATGTTGCGTAGCATGATTATGATCACAGCAAATCTGTCATTTTTGGAAATGGAACGGGTTGTTGTTGTCGAGTCTTTGTAAAAAAAAACAGAATGAGCTTTTAATGACAATGTTATAGAAATCGTTAAATTTGAATAATTGAAATAGCAAGTTTTTCGATAGTAGTTAGATTGCATTTTATCTGCCATCCACTTATGATAATGAATACATTATGTTCTCATTAATCATTCGAAGTCATCGTGTTATTAATCAGTCCATGTTTGGCGCCCATCGAACCAACAAATGTTTAACAAAAAATGATAAGCATTTCATGTTAATAACAGGTGGCTCATAAATGGACCCATCGATAACAACAAGTGTAAAATCACTGATGCGGTTTTATTGAGTAATACTCACAATCGAACATTACCGGTGTGCCTGCATGCGTGCGTGTGTGTAAGTGTAAGTGTGTGTTGGGGGGGGGGGGGGGTACACAAGCCTGTATGATTGTATAGAGTCTGATATTGTCTTTCAGCATTTTCTGGGCACAGGCACTTGGGCTGGCCATCACCTTGCAAATGTAGTGAATGAGCAAAGTCAGTATAAATGATAGATCGTTGTAGATTAATGATCCGGAGCTACAGAAGGTTGCAACAGATCGTCATGAGCACATATAAATAGGACAATCAGTGGTTAGTAATCACTGCGACGTTTGACACACACGGTACCCTCGTCATCATTTGGATTGCCGTTAAAAAAAACCTTGATGATGAAAATCCATTGTCATCTCGCTAACCCTACCATCTCCCCCGCTACATTAGTTCTCTCTACCTTCTATCACCTACCTACCCTCTCTCCCTCTCTCCATCTATCCCTCTACTATTTCTCTCTCTCTCTCTCTCTCTATCTCTCTTTCTTTCTCCATCCCCATTCTCCTTCCTTCCTTTCTTCCCCTGCCCTTTATTTTCCCCTTTGTCTCCTTCACCCTTTCTCCCCCTCTGTCATCCTTTCTCGATATTATGTGATATGTTCTTTTAAACATGACGGTTTACACCCCCCCCCCCCCCCGGACAAATACTCCTTATAATAATAATAATAATAATAATGATAATAATAATGATTATAATGATAATTATAATAATAATGATGGTAATAATAATAATGCTAGCGCTTAATACTGCATTTCTAAGCGCATTACATTGTAATTATTATTATGCCGGTCAGTGGGTACAATTTGGGTTCAATTGCTAGTCCGCACACATGCCAACCCCAAACGACATCATTGTTTGCATCCTACCAGGTACCCATTTACTACACCTGGGTGAAAAGTGGCAAATGCAGATTTGTGTGTTCTAAAAGGACATTAGCGCCGCGGCGGGACTCGAACCGCGAACCACGCGATTCATAGTACGGTGATGACGTACCCACGAGACCACGATACCTATATATACGCGAACGCTCTCTTGCTGATTAGAGTTAGTCCAGCGAGTAGTTTTTCTTTGGTTTTAAAACAATCAAAGCAGTTTATTTCTAAAGGATGGATAATTAAAGAATTAACAACAAATCGACCAAAAACATTTTCCCAAATCATATACAATCTTAATTTCTCTATGATATTTCATTTTGTTTTAATCACTTCAGTCGATAACGTTAATAATTAACATGTCATGTATCTAATTGATTACAAAATTATGAATATTATTTCATAACTCAAACGCGTCAAAATGCGAGATTGCCAATCGCCTTATGTTAAAAATCACAATTTACTTTGATACTAGCTGATGTTGTTAAACCATTTAGAGAATCTTTGGGAATAGGTTAACTCACTGCATCACTCACTACAAGAATAATTACCGTGAGAGACATTTGTTTGATTAACTGACTTAACAGTATTCATTTTATTGTTGTTAGGGGGGAGGGGGCTCTCGGGTAAATTAGAGCAACAGGCACGCATCAGAAAATCCCCCTCTTTAACAATCGTCAACCCGCTGGATACACGTGGCGCCGCCCACGCCAAAAGTACGCCAAAATGCAACAAAATAGATATACGAAATTCGAACTCATCGTGAATTACGGTCACGCCTTTGCTCATACTAGCATCGAAATGACTACAAAGTGTGTGCGTTTTTGTTTTGTTGTTACGACCTAGTATGTCGGGTGCACGCTGGATATTAATGGTTACATATGCTGATGAAAGTTGCTTGATTATGATCATCGAAAAGACTAGATTCAGGGAGAGAGAGAGAGAGAGAAGTGTGTACATTGATCAGAAAGGTCCCATTTAATAATAATAATAATAATCTTTAAAAGTCCACTCTAATCCCGATTCAGGGAGAGAGAGAGAGAGAGAGTGTGTACATTGATCAGAAAGGTCCCATTTAATAATAATAATAATAATCTTTAAAAGTCCACTCTAATTTTATTAAGTTAAACCGAAAATGGAAATTCTTTTTGCCCAATAGATCGTGAGCCCGGCAGCCACTGATCGACGTTGCTCTATCCCTTATTGTTGAACGCCAAACAAGTAAAGGTAGCAACAACTCCCTTCTTTTAATGTCTTTTTGGTATGACGCGGCCCGGGTTCGAACCCACGACCTCCCGGTTGTGAGGCGGACGCTCTACTGACTGAGCCAACACACCTACAACATCAGTAGATACCCCACAATGAAGAATAAGAGCACCATAACAATTGCACCTGTGAACTTGACGGAAACTTTCGATAGATTTGATCCAATATTTGGTCTGTCAATAGTGGTAATATTAAAGGCTAGACAAGCGGATAAAGTTTGAACGAAAGAGAGGGGAAAACAAACAACAAGATTTGTAGAGAGACAGAGAGAGAGAGAGAGAGAGAGAGAGAGAGAGAGAGAGAGAGAGAGAGAGGTAGAGATGGGGTGGGGGGGCATAGAAAGTCAGACGGTGGAAGAGTCAGAGAGAACGAGAAATGCAAAGGGGCGAGGAAAAAAGAGAGATAAAGATTAATAGGGAGAGAAAGAGAAGAAATTAGAAGGAAGATAAGAGAGAGCGAGAGACAGAAAGACAGAGAGAGAGACAGAGAGTTAGAAACAGAGAGAGTGAGAGAGACATTATAAAAAGATTAGGCATAATTTGTCAAATAATAAATTTGTGGTTTTCGGCGTTACTTTGTCCGACTCTGTACGTGATCAGTGAAAGGAACGGATAGGAGTCAGGTGTAAATCGAAATGCATCAGCTTGCGTTACAGCATACAAAACAATAAAACCAAAAATATAATAATTTACCCATTTGAAATCTTCTAATATCTTCAAAATAAAGGGGAAATCTGGTCAATTATTGGAGTAACTCCAAAACAAATTACTGACAGAGGAAGCAGCTGACAGCCAAAATAACCGAAGCGAAGCAACATTGAGACTGTATTTGAGACTGACCAATGCATTCAACCGTTGTTTTATTATATTCGGTGCCGCAATACTGCCCAGACGAAAACAAAAAAGCCAATTTGCTCTAATTCACAGAGCTCGTATAATTATTTTACAATAGATGCGTGTTCCACGTCAAAAGATATAGCTCAATCCAAACGGTGTGTCTCAAGCAAATATGATTCTGCTCATGTCTTTAAGTGATGGTACAACAGAATGATGTTTTTGTTTTGATTTAATTTTTTTGAAATTTTGTATATGTCTTTGTTTCGTTATATCGGTCACCAAGCTTGTTATTATTCGATTCCCCTTAAATTATTACCAGGAAAGTTGGACTAGAAATTCACTTGGGTTTTTTGTTTACTAAATCACATTTAAACAAAAGACATAAAAGATTGCTTAGCGTACATTCCCCCTTTTTTTTTTGTATATATACCTGACTTAAGCAGAGGCAAGATCTTAGATCCGCAGGCCGACGACGTATCCATTAGACCACAACACCTCTAAATTCTCATCATGCTTATAGCTTTCTGAAAACTCCTCAGTACAGATTATCCTTTCAAATTATTCAAGTTTATCAAAGGATATAGAGATTTTAAACAAAAGTACATAAAGCTGTTATCCGATACTAGCAAATTCCCAATCAGTATTTCACCTACTTTCATTTCTCACTCCATTATGTAGCCCATTTTCTTACAAGTTTATCATTTTCTACGCTTTTAGTAATTCTGGTTTAATTAGCTTCGTAGTGTAAAGAACCGCTGCAGATTTATCTCTGCATGAACTATGAATTACTCACACCCCAACTCCTCACCCAAAAGCTATATGTCGTATTCCATTGTTACGTTCCACACATGCCTCACATAATATCCCGTGTTAATTATGATTTTCATTGACCAACTGGTGGTGGTGTTTGATGCATGAGTGAATAGTCTTTGTACCTCATCCCAAATGATCTCCATTCATCATTGATTAGCATGATCATTAAATTCACTAATGCGTTAAATCTTTAACTAGATTTCTCCATCTCTCTGTCTCTGTCTCTCCCTCCTCCCCCATCACATTTCTTCCTCTCTTTCATTTGTTTTCTCTATCTTTTTCCTTCCCTGTCATCCGTCCTTTAAACATGCTTAATTGTTTTGGTTCTTCTAACAATATCTCCTCTCCTCTCTAATCTCTCTCTCCCTCTCCTTCACCCTTACTCACTTCCCTCTCACTCTTTTGCGATCGCTTAAATCTTTCTCCTATCCCAACTTTGTCTCTCTCTGTCTCTTCCAGTCGCTCCCTTCTCTACTCTATCTCTCTTTATCTATCCTTCTCTACTGTTTTGTCCTCTCTATCATTCCCCAATTTTCTTCCTCTCACCCATCCCTCTTCCTTTTTTTCTTTCTCCTCTCCCTTCCTCTCACTTTTCATTTATATCCCTATCTCTCTATAGTCATTACCCCAATCTCTCCCTTGCCTCAAAATGGTCTATTCTTCTGTATTCATTCGGTCTCACTCCATCTCTTCTGCACATATTTTCTCAACTTACCCCCACCCCCGTCTCTCCTTTGCTTTACATTACCACTCTCCCTCATTTTCATTCCACCTTCTCTCCATTTTGCCTCTGTGTCTAGCCTTTCTCTCTCCCTTTCTCATAATCATAATTACATTCTTGTATATTGTATTTGCCATCAAATATAATCAACGTGCACTTGGTGCACCTCGTAATGCAGTAAATAAGAATTTGATTGGAGTAAAATTCATAATTCAGGAGAGTTTAAATAATGAATGCTCTATCAAAAAACACCTCTTTTCTTCGACCTGCGTCATTGCATCTGGGCTAGCCTAGCTATCCTTCACGATGAATATACCACTAATTACAAATTCTATTCATGACACAAGATCACTGTACTATTAAGAACTGATTAGATTTGTCATATCCTTTCAAATAATGTCACGATTATTCTAAACAATTATCTTCGTTAACGTTCGAAGCCCCAAATTACGCAAACACCGTCCAAAGTTTTGTACGTAGCTCGATGGTGAAAACGAACATAATCGAGAAGACTTCTATACAAAGGATATGTTTTGTACACCTTCGATTTCAACGAAATGATCAAAGATCAATAAATATTGTTCAGATTGTTACAATGTGTATCTATATTGCCATAATCATGTGCATTATAGCATCACCATTGTTATTATCACCCTTACAAACTATCACCACCACCAACATCATCAGCATTATCGAAACCATCACCACCACCACCATCACCATCATCACCACCAACAATATCACATCCACCATCACCACTGTCATCATCTTCATAATTCTCCTCCTCACCGTCACCATCATCTTCACCATCATCATCATCATCATCATCATCATCATCCTCATCATCATTATCATCCTCATCATCATCCTCATCATCATCATCATCATCATCACCATCATCATCATCGTCAACATCATCATCACCATCACCATCACCATCACCATCACCATCATCATCATCCTCATCATTATCGTTATCGTCATTATCACTATCATCAGTCATGTCAGCAGGGCATTTTGATTAGCCTGTGCACGCCTAAGCTCGGTGTGGAGTCTAGGTACTGACTGATAAACCATTTCCATAAGGATTTAAAAAAGATATTTTTAAAAATCCCTCAAGAAAATTCTCATATGTTCACCCTAAATATAATTATTGCATATATATTTTTATTAAACCCAATTTCTTAATGGACCGCAATAAATACTCAAATAATATACTCAGGTAGAAGTTTATGAATATAAAAACTATCAATTTATTATCATATTTATTAACTTGATCAGAATAGGTAACATTTATATTAACGATAACCACACGGCAATAACGGGGGAAAAGCATTGAGTTTTTAAGTCAGCTATTTCTTTTTAAACAGTAACAAGCTAACATTTACACATATCACAGCTTAAACACTCCTTTTTTTGCTTTATGGCTTTGGTAAAATAGAACGAACTTTCTATCCTTTCTTTACCTTTGAATATCATATTCAAAAGGGTTAACCGTTCAATCGAAATAATCCTTGATGTGGAAGTTTGGAAATGAGATACAGTGAGTTTCCAGCTTATCTAAATAAGATTTCCTTTTAATCCCGCACTCACGCTGTATTTGTATTACTCCACGAGTGTCTTCTCTTTCTGATCACACAGGGATAAATACCAAAAGCAACAACGCTTTTGATATTCTTTATGGCTGTGATATAAGCAGCACTTCTACTTATATCCTTATAAATATTACAATTATATTCTGCTGTTGAAAGTATGGAATATAGAAATGGGGATATGGAATCATTAGCAAGGTAATAGTTGAATCTCGTTATTCCCACAAAAGTACTCTCCACGCTTTGCATTTCTTATTTATCTTATCCCCTCATTCCTAAATCTCTTTAAACTTATATTGTGAGTCCGAAGTCAAAAGAGGGTTTGATTTAACATTCAAAGCCGCTTTCTGATATTCATGGATTCTTAATTCCCCGCTTCGTAAAGGTGAGATATTGCTCGTCCGTATGAGTATGAGTAATCCCTCGGACTTTGTGTGAGATAACAATGTGGTTTGTATTATTCCTGCTTTTGAATAAGCGATGCGATCAATTCCGAATAAAATTGTGTTTTCATGTTTTTGCCCCAATCCCACTCCATCTTCCATCTGTTTCTTTTATCACACGCTGACTCACTTATTTTAAGAAGAAAGAAAACCCAACTTTGTAGCGGAAGATTGTCTTCCTTTTCCTCTATCATTTTAAAAGAACCACCGGCGAATTTTATATTATTCTTTGTTCCATGTTTTAAATTTTACGAAGGATTTGAAACAGAGGTTTATTGCATTACATCTCACTCGTGTTTCCACCTATCCAATACATTTTGAAGCACAGACCCAGCAACAGTATTGCCCCCGGCGTAAAAAAAAGATGTTTGGATCCCGAATTTGAGGGGATAAGGCGATATTAATATGGTAATGTGGTTATGGTAATGAGGCTGAAAGAATACATTCACCCCTTTTGTTGTGTGCATTAGTCCTACTTCGAAAAAAAATTATATCGAAAGAAGAGAGGAGACATAGAGAGAGAGAGAGAGATAGACAGACAGACAGACAGAGAGAGAGAGAAGGTGGGGTGGCGGGGGGGGGGTGGGACTTTTTAAAAGTAAGTTTGAAAGTCCACTAATTCCTCTTTTTACGGTCAATGCCCCATTTAACAAACATCAAAATGTGTGTTTTACTAAAGCGATTCATCATTCTCATATTTGATTATATAAGACATGTAACACGTTCGATTAACTTTACTGTAGTAAACTAATTTACCCCTAAATTTTGGCTCTATGCTCATATGAGATGCGAAATGAAAGTACAACATTTTTAAACGCCTGCTGTAAACTGCTCCCGTTACATACAAGGCGTCATTTGCCTGACGTATGACTGACTGCGTCAGCGACTAGCGCGACCTCTGACCCCACAACGCGAGAATGGTATCATACGAAAGGTGAATTCAACTTGAACAGTGAAAAAAATGATTCGAATTGCAGCAATATATGCACTGGTTGCGTTCGTAGGCTTGATTGGCGCAGTCAATAACGCAATCGAAACGACGACTCATGTGCAACAGATGTAATGCCCGTTGCATACGTGACGTCATTCGCCTGACGTATGTATGACTAGCGATACCTCTGACCCCACAACGCGAGAATGACATCATATACGAAAGGTGAATTCAACTTGAACAGTGGAAAAAAAATGATTTGAATTGCAGCATTATAACCTGGTTGCGTTCGTAGGCTTTATTGGCGCAGTTGATGACGCAATCGAAATGACGGCTCGTATATGCAGCAGGCATTGTACGCATGGGTAATGCCCCGTTATAATCATTGATCACTTTCTCCAAACCCCGTCTCTCTTGCTCCCCTCTTCCCTCTCTCTCTCTCTCTTCTCTCTCTCCCCTCTCTCCCTTCTCTCCCCCTCTTTCCCCCTCTCTCCCTCTATCTCTCCCTTCTCTCTCTCTCTCACTCCCCCTCTTTCTTTTTCTCTCACTCTCTCTTTCCCTCTATCCCCCTCTCTCTCTATTCCTCTCTTTTCCTCCCCTCTCACTCTCTGCTTGTCAGCTTCTCCATCTTTCCAACATGTCTATTTATCTCGAATTCTCTGTGTCATAGAGAGGAAAATATTGGTAACTTTTTGCTCCGTCTACCTTTAAAAATATATTTTTAAAAAATATGTTTTTCTAACTCTAACCAAAACCCACTGTCTATGTACTTTTCATTTGTTATAACATCTCCCAATATCTATCTTATAACCTTTTCTCATGCAATATTTCATCAGCACTTTTCTGAAACTTGTGATGCCGTAGCTCTGAACACAGTGTTCTGATATAGTACTGTTGACATGATGGATTTGAACGTGTAAAATCGGCTCTAAAATTACTGATCTGCAGTAAATGACTGTCTCTTCATGTAATTGGCAACCACAATAAATGCCCGTCATAAATACAAGCGATTACAGAAGAGGGAATGTAGATTCATGAATAATATTACACAGCCTAATACTTGGCAATATGAATGGTAATTTCAAAGGATTGTAGTTCTATTCCGCAATGTCAGCAGAAGACATAAAGAACCAAAACTATAAAGAACCAAATATTATTTTAATTCCGATGTGAAAATCTCGGGATTTTCTCTAATTTTGACGAGATTATTATATTTCTGTTATATTATCTGAAGTTTAATGAATCGTTGAAGAAGATAGATGGGCAATTTTGTATCCGAAATCAAATCAAAGTCAAATGAAATTAATTCATTAAAAATAAAATCCATAGATTCCGATTATCATACAAAATACAGTCTAATGAAACATCAAAACCCTTATAAATGCACACTATACAGTGCGTCCCAGAAAGAAAAAAACCCGAGCATTATCGATGTTTCATCATAACTTAATCACAATTATAATTAATAAATGACACATATTCGTAAAGCCTAGATCCTCCTCTTTCATTTGATGTAACTCACATGATGCATATTTTACGCATGAGTGATTTAAATCAATTTAAAGAAAGGGTACCAAAAAGTCATTTGCCGGACGGTATCTGAATTTCAAAGATAAATCACATTTCTAGAAAGTGCATTTTCTACGCTTTCATATGACACCTAAATCAGGAAAAATGAGCTACGAATATCCAAGTTCTATTTGATTAAAGTACTGCTTGCATTTCCAGTAATGTTATTAAACGAATTCGTTTTCACTGGCTGCCTGCCGTAGCAACAAACATAATTGACAAAAGACTTAATTCCGTTTCATTGACGATTAGCCAAAGACGATAAAACTTCATGCATTCCTGATTGTCAACGAAATGAAAGTCTTTTGTCGATTCTGTTTGTTGCTACGGTAGGCAGCCAGTGAAAATGAATTCGTTTAATACAATTATGGAAATGCAAGCATTACTTTAAACAAAGGGAAGCATTACTTTAAACAAAGGGAACTTTGTTATTCCTATAGCTCATTTTTCGTGATTGAGGTGTCATATGAAAGGGCAGAAAATGCACTTTCTAGAAATGTGATTTATCTTTGAAATTCAGATACCGTCCGCCAAATGACTTTGTGATTGAGTTATGACAAAACATCGATAATTCTCGGTTTCGTTTTTTCTGGGACACATTGTACAGAATGTAAAATAGAGTGCCATCAGCGGTCATCGAAATAAAGAAAAAGCTTTATATTTGCCTCCAGATATAATCTGTTCTAGGACAACTATCGATGGACCATTACTACCGGACAATTCGCTGGTGCCTCCTCCTCTTGATAATAAAGATGATACTACTACTACTACTATTACTACTACTACTACTACTACTACTTCTAATACTACTACTACTACTATTATATACTACCAATAACAATTATAGTAGTGATGATGATAACATCAACAACAACAAAAACAATAATAATGATGATAATAATAATACTAATGATGATACTAATGATACTACTACTAATACTACTACTACTACTACTACTACTACTACTACTACTACTACTACTACTACTACTACTTCTACTACTACTACTACTACTACTACTACTACTACTACTACTACTACTACTTCTACTACTACTACTACTACTACTACTACCAATAGTACTAGCTACGACGACTACTACTACTACTATTACTACTACTACTACTACTAATACTACTACTACTACTACTTCTACTACTAACAATAACAATTATAGTAATAATGATGAATAACAACAATAACAATAATAGTAATAATAATAATGATAAAAATGATAATCATAATCATAATAATAATAATAATGATGATAATAATAATATTAATTATATTGATAATAATGTTAATATTCAGAAGAAGAAGAAGAAGAACACGAAGAAAAACAAGAAAAAGAAGGGAACAAATTCCGTTCAACCAGGAAAGCCTCGTTGATATCGAGAGCCCTATGCAATAATTATTAATACATGTATTACCCCAGCATTTGCCAGGTACCTATTTACACCTTGTGCCGGGCTGGTATTCGAACCCTCAACCCTTGGATTGAGAGCCAGTTGAACGAACCACTTTATATACCACCACACTTCCACATTCAAATTTAAAAAATTCTTCACCTCACAAAATAATCGACCAGACGACTATCCCCGGACAAATACACCGCCGGACAACTACCCGCTATGACGATTACACCCAATGATGGACGATAACCCCCGGACAACTCTACCCATGCAATACTCGGACGTATACATGGACCCTTAGCATGCCAAGGACATGTAGGTAGTTTTGTATTGTAATTTTTCTGAAGCAAGTTGGTAACCAAGGAGTGGTTCATTTGTCTGATGGTATTTTGTAGAGGTTAATTATCCGGGGGCAGTTTTTGGAAGGGGCGGGAGGGGACTACCCGGTCATGAAATTGCCCAGAATCTTTCTTTCGACCTCAAGAATATGTTCTCATTTAATGTTTAACATTCAGACGAAAATTATCGGAAGATTGCATTTTTCGTGTTCTGAATGAAGTCCCCTCCCCCCTCTTCACAAGTTAGGATTTCTAATTCATTTAAAGTTTTTCCTAGTGAAACCAGAAAAAAAATTCTGATTGATTATGAAACGTGTTAAAAAATATATTTTAGTCAATACGCTCAAATAAATGACTTTAGTCTTAAGATCTGTAAATCACACAAGGACACAAGGAGGTTAGATCACACTCTGGATAACGCCAATAAAATAAGGAACATTGATTTAAAAGATGATTAATCAAAAGTCGTATTACAATCACCAATAGTTCAACTATTAAAAAAAATATTCAACGTTTTCGAACAAATTAATTTTGGGCTAAATCGTGACAACTGTTTATACCTTTTGCGTGAAGTACCTGAAAGTCACTTTAAAATCAAAGGAAACGAGAAAAAAAAGAGGGAAAATGCTAGTGGTTCACTGTCCAGATGAAGCATTATTTGCGTAGCTTTAGAACAAATATTTTTCGATGCTTTTCAGTACATCCTCTGAATGTCAGAAGTCTATGCCTATTAGAAAGTTTCAGGAAATTGCTTGCCCGACGAAAAAAAACTGTTGTAATTGTTATCATTGTCTCCACTGAGTTTTGCTATCTCAGTTCCAGGGTCCGCCGTCAACATTTCTAACCGATTTCTTGGAATTTAAAACTCTTCATAATGAATAACACTTGTCAGATGTAAAAAGCTTTGAAAATGTGAAGCGCAACAGAAGAAACACTTTGACAGTAATCAATACTTGTGTACTTTCTAACCAATGTCATTCTAGCTTGCGGTCTACACCACTACACCTTCTCAATCTTTTAGTCTGTCAACCGATTCAATTATTAAAGGAACTTGGTAACATGAGAAAAATTGGCAGTGACTTCAATGCTAGATGTAAAATTAAATATAATCTGATATTTTCAGTGAAAATGGACCATTATTAATGATAAAAATTGGGAAAAACTGATCTGATCGATTTCTAAATTCTCCCAACTATGTTATTATTAGTAAATACAAATGTAGGTGAATTTAAATCGTCACAAAGTATAATGAATTGGCTCTATATATCATTCCAAACAATGAAGTGTTGAAAGATGTTTTAAAGCCTGCTGTATGTCTTATTTTCATGGAAAAGCGGTTGGGATGACAATTATTTGGGAAAATTTACTGTAAGAGGGAGTTATACCTTGACCCCTTCAAAGAAAACCATAAATATCTTTGTGGTTTGAGAACTCTTTTCCAGGATTTTTTGCATGTTACAGGGTGAGTACACTAGAAGGAATATAATAAGTAACATTTCATACAAAAATTAGGCAGTTTTTTCTTCAAACCTTCAACAATGTTACTGGTTCACTTTAAAGTCGTTACAGGCAACGCGATGAAATATTCTACTCATAAAAACAGTCAATATTCCTTGAAACAAACATCATTATATATATATATATCATGAATGCTTTTATTTAAATTGGCGACATTGATCATGAAACTCAGAAAAAACAGAGTGCGAATAGAGGCGAACAGTGGCCAAACTAACACTTTACCATGGTTACGCGCAGGCGAGGGCTCATAGCAGGCATGTGGTTGTAATTGACCGGCTAGCTCTGGCGGAACACCATCTGAGCCGCCTGCTCGACGCACTGCCTTAATCTTGAAACGTTAGATGTTTAATGTTTACTATTAAAAAAACATTTCAAAGGCGTCTAGGCTATTCATCACAAATGGACAGTTGAAGAAAGAAAATTCCAACCTTTTGAAATATTTACTTCCAAAAACACATCACATGTTTGGTGTGAATTCAAACTGTTACATCATAGTTACGTGTATAAAGTAGACGTCGCAATTTAGTTATAATTAGCTTCTGTTTGAAAAGTATAACCTTGTATTACCTTGAAATTGATTGAATGGCAGAGAGTAACACGCATTGTGTTTTGCTATACCACGGATTGTATGCAGTCTTATCAAAATCTCCATTTAAGTGAGATTAGAACGAATCAAGGCGTGTGTGTCAAAAGTTATTATGCGTTTCATATCTAAATCAGAAACAATAATTATTATTGCTAATTTTAAAGTTGAATTTATGCATTTGAGAAGCAGTAATTAAATGACTAAAATAACTTCAAACTCAAGAATAGGCAAACGTAATTATACTTTCTTTCTATATACGGATAATTTTTTATTCGTCTGTATCATCTGTTCAAATTTCTTTTACAGATAGATCTTCATTATAAACATGCATTGTCAAATCATTTGGTAGATGTTTTAACAAATGCATCCCTCTTGGCATTTCCTTAGACTTTTAAGTATTATAAAGCTATTAATTTGTCGCGCCTTTCGAGTGAGATACGCAGGCAAGAAGGTGCAATTGAAATATAAGGAAAGAGATGGATTTGATGGCAAAATGACATCGGAAGACAACTGGGAGTTTGTATATAGGGATATCGAAAGGAACTCAGAGCCTATATGGAACACGGAACCAAGTTCATAGAAATCAAATCATTTCATTGAATCATTGAAAAATTAATAATCATGGCCTTGACCAGTATTTATAGTATCGGTCCAAACTTTATATAAAGGGAGATTCTGGCAAGATTTTTTTTAAGAAGAAAAAAATGGTGCTCAGTCTACCGTGACAGCAATGGTATACAGACGTACATAATCATGATATAGTTGGACGATGGATATACATATTTCTTTACCATGAAAAATATACAATGTGAAATTATATATGAAGCTGTACCAAACTTGAGGAGGATTTGTATAAACATAGTTATATGCACCCTTTATGCGGAAAGATGACGCACTACATCACTAGATCTACACATTTTCTTAAAGTTACTCTCGAAGTAAGAAAAATCATCTTGTAAACTTTATAGTACCAAATTACAATGTGAACTTGAGAGTATGTTGCATCTACGAAAATATATTGAGAGGTATAAACTTTCTCCTTAACAGTATCTTTCTATTTCCATAGTTTCATTACTAGAACTATGGAATAACGGCATTACAACTGTTTTGTGTTATGATCTCAGCATTAAAAATATTAAAAATAATATTATAATTTTCAATCGGAGATGACAATGGTCAATAACTGAAACCATGAGAGGAAGAGAAAGAGAGAGAAAATAAGAGAGAGAGAGAAGAGAGAGAGAGAGAGGGGGAGAAAGAGAGAGAAAGAGAGAGAGAGAGAGAGAGAGTGGGAGAGAGATATACGTAGTAAAATCAAAACTATAATGGCAAATGATATTATAGACGATTAAAATTGATAATTGGAACATGTAAAACATCATCAAGCTTCTATAATCCATTTCCATTCTAAACTCAACAACATAAGAATATGGATGTACCATTGAAGGTACATCCCGGTAAATATCTATTTTCCGAAATTAAGATTATTAATATCAACTATATTATTTAAGAAATCTTACTATACCCATTTCTATGGGTTAAAAAGAATTGTGATGGGAATAAAAGTGGTATTATATTCATCCTCATAAATCGATATTGAATATGACAATATAAAAACAATACTAATTATGTATATTCTTATTATTTGATTAGACTGTCTGGAAACCAACGAAGAGAAGCCTTTCTCCTTTTTTGGTTTCATTTGTTCTTTAAACGAAGATGCGAAAGTATAAATTCATTCAGAATTTCGTCTACACCGACATGCTTTATTCAATAATGAAAAAGAAACGGTTACATTAATAACAAGAATTAAAGTCATGCTCGTTTTGAAAAGGAAAAGTGTTGGTCTTACCAGTTGACGATCCTTATCCTTCCAATCTTGTACACTTCAAATTAAACGAGAGAGAATCCGGCGAGTGGATGTGAAGAATACGTCTTAACTGCCGAAATCACAAAGTACAATGTAAATTAATCACTGTAATGAACGCATTTGGCTACCACATACCCCTTCTAGCAGTAGCAGCAGCTCGTTGATGTAAATCGCTTTGGCGCTCAAGTCACTACGCTGTCCACCCGTCAAAATAAAAGCAACAAGGCTTGAAAGAACGAAGGATGCGGAATTTGACAACGCCACAGGTTCCCGCCAAAACATGCGCTTCCTTAGCCGTCTGCCTCGTTCAACTCGTCCTTCTCATCTCAATTGGAATAAGTGCAGGGACCATGATTTCTTTCGTTGGTAGCGACATGGAAACGGAACTCACCAGAGAGATAGGGGGAGATGAAGAGTGGGGAATAGGCGATTTTGTTTTTAATTATTACAATCCTCCCCGGTAAGTGGCTCGTTTATCATTGGAAAGCGGAGAATGATGGGCGACGCTGATTGGTCCAATATGGAGCTAGGGGGTGAGTGCATCGGTGGTGGAGACCAATCACGGAGGTGTGTATATAGGCGTATTTAACAATGCGTGGCTTTTACTGATTTCACATGTGTTTGCTTGAAATATGAATATAGCGAATTAGTATAATATGTGTGATTTTTATCATTTTCTTGATAATAATTACTGTTGTAGGTTTTAGAGGGAATATAACGGTAAAGGACACCCGTATGAACGAAGTAAATGGCTACAAAACAAAACTGCTCATCAGAGTAATATTTTATTCGACGATAATGAAAGTTCTTTGAGACAAGGTAGAGAGAGAGAGAGAGAGAGAGAGAGAAAGAGGGTGTGAGAGAGAGAGAGAGAGATGTCGGAGTGAGACAGAAAGTGTAAATCCGTCTTTTAATTCGTAAATAATATTTGATTACTCTATAGTTGGCGTATGTGAGTGTTTTGTAGTTTACCGATATTATATTTCATTTTAAAATTTGCTGCATTGTGCATTAATGGAAGCAGAGCTCTTTATGTGTGATCGTTTTATTGTTATTTTCGCTTAAATAATAAGTTTGAAGAAGAAAAAATCCGCTAGCATGGAAGGTCTGTTTAGATGTCCTTTGTCATTCTATTAATGTTTCTCCATTTAGCTTTTATTTTCGTGTCTTGGCTTATACGACACTTTTGTCTCAAACAAGCACAAATGTTCAGGTCAGTTGGGAGATGGCAAAATATCAACACATTTCATAACAGAATTACATCACCTTATAATTTCTGTCCAATACTGCTTAATCTTTTAATCCCCTTCATGCTTACCTTAAATATATTTGACTGATAAAGAGATGTCAGGAGTTAATCCCGTATACTAACTTTTGTTTTATAAGATGGATAGTAATGATTCTAGTTAACATTTATACGGCCCCATGTCTGTCAAAAATGACACCCTTTGCGCAGTTGTGAGAAAATTGTGTAACTGTGGGCATACGCCTATCAAGTAATTCAAGAAAGAAAGCAAAATACACATAAATTTAAGTTGAACATACTTGAGGACATAATTTGGCGAAGGCATCTTTATTTTATTTTTGAATCATACCATTTTATACTTTCATAACTGCATGCTATATATAATGCACATCTTAGTTGCCTATTTTCATTAAATTTTGTTAACAATACTTCATCTGAAAAAATGTTGCCTTTCCATTTGAAGTAATAGTTTGTTAGTTTATTTGTTTGGATTTTATTTCTGCGTTCAATAACCTGATACAAAAGAACTGAATATTACAGAAAAGTTATTTAAACACATTTCCAGACAGTCACAAATTAATTTTGAACACATAAAGAAAATATACATATGGGAGATTATCATTTTACAGTAACCATAATTCGTGAACGAAGGAGACCGCCATCATATTTTTTTTCAGGCAGATGTTTCTCCATTTATTAAAAAAATCAAATACAAATTATTCAAATTAAAAATAATAGGATATACTATTATTGACTGACATAAAATGTGACTACTGAAATACCAACAAAAATACAAATATATATAATTGAAAACTTGAAAGTATGGAGGTAAATCTAAGATCTAGATAAATGCAGAGGCGAACTATCATCAGCAAGAATGCTTGAGTCAATAGCAGCCGGATAGGAGTATGTAGGAGAATAGAAGGACAACAATTAAATTATTCTGAACTGAAGGAACCCATATCCTCATTAAGAGTTAAAAACAAATTGAGTTTCTACAAAAACTAATGAGTGTTCCTTACTTCTTCAACATGAAAGCAAATGTTTCTTCACAATTTTGACAGTTGTTTGATAGGTAGGTGTCAAGTTAGTTAGACAGTCATTTTTGTATTTCTTAGCATATAGAATCCAAGGTTCTTATCGACGTACTACCATAACGTATCAGCCAATTAACATGCCCACTAATCATTATAATTAGTCATTAACGACATAGCTTCGTGTAATTGCTGTTGGAACTTATGTAAAGTTACACTACGCACAGAAATTGTTATACTTGTAGAGCAAGTTAAAAAATGTTAACCAATAGACCTTTAATGACATTTTCGCAAAACCTATCAGTTTTAGCTTTTAGTTTCCAAAGAGGGCACAAAATGTTCTACTCCAATTTTGCTTTAATTTTAGACCTCCAATGTGATTTTTTTTTTAAAAATATTTTGTTTAAATATAATATATATATATATATATATATATATATATATATATTTTTTTTTTTTTTTGGGGGGGGGATTTAGGTGGGATGTGCGAATTTAGGTATTAGTTATTAGTTATTCACTAAAAGAACCCCATTCTCACAAGAACTATAAAAAACCTCCTGCTTTCGGGTCCAGTCGATTCAATTTTCAAGGTTGTCTCTGCTCATTAGACTTCTTACGCTATCAAATTGAATCCATCCTTACAATCGTCATGATATGTGAATGTTGAATAGTCGCTAGTCATGACACGGGTACCTTTCCATCTCTATTTTCCGATCCATAAGATGCAAGCTTGTGACTGCGGTGACCCTTCACCAAGTAGCGTAGCGGGAGCCTACGCATTGAGGTGGCACGATATGGGGGGGGGGGGGGGGAGGGGGCGTCGGCTTTACTCAGAAAATGAAACACGAATTAAAACTATAATGACTAGGGGTGGGTGGGAGATGTGGTGGGGCGTCTTCTTTTCCCGTCCTTCCTCCTTTCTCCCTTTCCCTTTCTCTCTTTACTCATTTTGTCTTTCTTTTATTTTTGTTTACCCCTCGATAAGGGTTGGGGGGGGTAGGGGGACGTGCCCCATGTCTTCTATAGCTACGCCACTGTTCGCAACGCCCTGGTGCCTTTGCAGCATTGTAGCTGGGATAATTGATTCGACTATCATACGCGTGGACGGACAGACAGACGAAATCCTCTTCTAGTCTGTTTCAGATGACTCTTGAACAAAACGCATCCACGGTTCACAAAATGGACTTGGGCCTTCCACTCGACAGCAGTCTTAAAAATCATTTGCGTAATCATGATAACTCTGTGTGCAAAAAGACATATAGATGGACCGACAATCAAGAACTTTACTAGTCGTAGTAACCAGACGTTCTTAATTTTGAGTTTACAGTTCCGGTTTGTGGTTTTCATGAACGTGTTTCAACAAAGATAAATCACAATCATTTTACCAGAAATACAATTAGACATAGAATAATTAGGAATTCCAACACTGGCATGGATAAAGATAGAGAGACAGATACATAGATGAAAAGACAGATGGATATAAAGATAAATGGAATGTGTGGAAGGTAATTATGATTCCGTGCACTGTACTTAGAATTATAGCAGAACAGTTTTGTGATAAACGTTAACACTAAATAGTTATAACTATAACTATAAATCAAAGGAATCTAAGTAGAATAAAACAAGATATCACATCTCTGCTAAATATTTTCTAGATGGGAAAAGATGAAAGACAACAAGACAAACAAGTTGCCAAGAATATCTTATTAACTATCAAAAAGCTTGCCAATAGAAATACGAAGCTCTTCATCTTTCAATGCCTTCAAATCCAAATTAAAAACAAATTTGGATTTTATTTGTAGAATTGAGTAAAAAAAGGAGCTCTGAACCAGCGCAGCTGAATATATTTTGTATAAAAGCTGCGTTATATAAATTTATTATTATTACTATTATTATTTTTAATGAAGAAGAAAAATCAGAGAAAATGTCAAAGAATATCAAGATAAAGGAAAAACAAGACACTGAGCAGCACAATATTTTGAAGGGATGACAACTTGTATAAAAACAAAAAAACAATTAATAATAATAATGACTAGCGAGGATGGAGAAGAGGTAAATGTATAATTCTAAAAGAGTCACAATGATTACGTTAATGACAATGGCATTATGGACAGATATTGGTTCTTAAAGATGGAAAGTAATGTACCATATAGAAATAACGAATGCTTTTGTGTTGTTGTGATCATGTAAAGCATGTTCCGCTCGGCGCCTTGCTGTGTGTGAGAATCAGCATTAGTAGCGAAGCAGACGACACTGCGTGTAGTTATGGGTGATAATTGGCGCGAAACTGTCAATTATATTCTTCTGCGTGGTTGCTTTGACGAGACGCGAAACGACGACGCCCGAACGCACGGCGGCGACCGATACGAATTAATGCTGCGTTATGCGTAATAATGATTACCGAATGATAGGAAGAAAAAAAAATAATGATAAGAGAGGGGGGAAATAAAGAAATGTTGGAAGATGTCAGAATGGTGGGGAAAATGAAGAGACAGATAAACATTAGAAAGAAATGTGGAAAGATTGGTCACAGACCTTCGTTTATCGTGGTTATGGTTATGTTGTGCAAGGAAAAATAAAATAAAATTATGAACAAAATAATAAACCGTATGTCTACAGGCTTGCTCTTCCACAAGCGAAAGTACCATCCCCGCAAAAAAGCAGTGTATATCTAGATGTTAACACTTTTAAAACTATACAGCAACCTAGAATATATTTCTTGCCAGAGAAAAAAAAAAAGGATAACGTAACAATGGAAGTTTTTCACATTATTGGTGTGGAAAAAAATATGTTGAATAATTATAGATGAAAACATATACAGTGCATTCCAAAGTAAAATGTACGACTGAATAGAGTAAGCACGAGATATGATATTACAGCTAAGGTACACCATGGACTTATGTCTAGTAAGTCCATTGGTACACGAAGTAAGCATTTAACTTACACATAATGACAACGCGTTCGTTTAAAGATTCATGGCTATAAAACAGCGACAAAATGTTGTCGGCGACAAAATAACCTTGTCTCTTTGTTTTGCGATAACTGGAATAAATGGAAAGCAATCTTACAACTTGAGTGATTAACGCCTGCATCCCTGCATGAGCCTACTATGATCCTGGTGAGATTCTATCTTTATAGAGCATTTTCCCAAGCAAACAATAGCAGATAGAGTCATTATAGATACTCACAGGGGACCATGCATACAGCGTCAACGAAGGAGAAAAACCCGCTGATTTGCATCCGAATTGACCCGCCTGGGATCGCATCAATTATCTCACTCTTTTAAACAATGCCCGATGGACGATATTATCTGGTTTAAACATATCGGCGCTGAAGTGAGTAAAGGCGAGAGGTAGATATAGAATTAAGACGGGTGCAAATGGTATTTAGAAATGATTTCTCTCCCCTAAGGCGATTAATAATAAGAGAATGCAATTGAAACTAAAACAACAAACTAAAAAAACAATGTTTAAATATGAAACCGTTTTCATTACTCATTGTGTCCTTGTTGATGTGATTGAGTTGCTTCCTCAGTGTAAGGTTGTATGCAGAGGTGGCCGGTGAAAGACTTCATAATTAAGTCCTTACATAATTAAACAAAAACACTAAACAACTATGTTGCATACAAATTAAACCTATATATTGAATTTTGACTTTCATGTTAAATATTAATGGTGAATAGATTTTAATTTTCGTATCCAAAGAATATTATGAATAGCTTTGGTCAAAATTGTATCCATAATGATTGATTGATGGCTAAATAAAAGTAGGAATTAAAAAGATCTTATAAAAATATGTAAAATCATGACTATTTATGAAACAAATAAAATATAATTCAAACACATTTTTGACGTCTCTTATTGCATCTTGTAGGTATGCCTATACAAGAATGCAAATATCAAAGATGACATTGTGAAAACTCCTCTTTTCCAACAAGGGGAAATTAAAGAGGAACAATAACGATCAGACTCGTGGTTGTTGTGTTGGTGACGATAATTGAAATGACGATGATAAAGGCGATGATGATGATGATGATGATGTTAATGATGTTGATGATGATGATGATGATGACGGCGGCGGTGAAGGTGCTTTGATGGTGGTGATGATGATGATGATGGTGATGCTAGTGATGATGGTGATGATGATGATGATGATGGTGATGCTAGTGATGATGGTGATGATGATGATGGTGATGATGATGATGATGATGTTAATGATGTTGATGATGATGATGATGACGACGACGGTGAATGTGCTTTGATGGTGGTGATGATGGTGATGATGGTGATGCTAGTGATGATGGTGGTGATGATGATGGTGATGGTGATGATGATGATGATGATGATGATGATGACGGCGACGGTGAAGGTGCTTTGATGGTGGTGATGATGGTGATGATGGTGATGCTAGTGATGATGGTGGTGATTATGTTGATTATGATGATGGTGAAGGTGATGATGATAACGTTCATGATGGTATTGATGGTGATTATGTTGATTATGATGATGGTGAAGGTGATGATGATAACGTTCATGATGGTATTGATGGTGATTATGTTGATTATGATGATGGTGATGATGATGATGACGATAAAATGATATCACGACAGAACCACACTTCCTAAACACACAACAAGTGATAGAAATTCCCCGTTTATTACAAGCTAATTCACATCATAAGCGCGAAAAGAAAGAGCACGATGCATAAGGCGCAGATCGAGTCGTCACAGATGGGTGGCTGACTTCACGATGATGGATCGGTACGCTCCGGGCTATCAGTCGGCTAGCCTCGGCGCCCAAACCTCCCATCGTCAGAGGGTTACAACAATCAAAGCTCTTTGAATAAATTCCCAATTAAAGTAATAACATGAAGCTACAGTTATAACAATCGCTTATGAATACCTAATGGTCTCCCTCTTGTAATCTATCTACGTCTCTCCCTAATCCAACTCCTCTCTTAATGAATTTAATCAAAATGGGCCTACAGATCGGGATTATCTTTTCCTATCATATTTTCTTAAAACGTCCGGATATGACTTTGAATATCATACTTAGAATGATGATAATCTTTATGTAGCATTTGGTCGATATCCCTTTAGCATTACAGCCGCCATTGAGAGAGATTAGCTGACATTTCAACGTATACGTTATAGTACCCATTTACATAAACTCGCGCGGGGGAAGGGATAGATCTTTAGCCGAAATGGAATTCACCGGACTCTTTTGAAGGGGTAATAATGTCATGCATAGATTAAATTGTTCACTAAACTAATGGATATCAGTAAGCCCTAATCTCGAAAAATCTAAACAACAAACTGGATGGCTTTGTGAAATGCCTACGCAAGAGCGAAAGCCATTGATACTTCATATCTTTCCTTAATCTTAGTTTCTTTAAAGAAAATTATGTCACGACGTAAATAATGAAATCAACGGAAGTTTCGTCAATTTAGGTAAATTAAGAGGAGGATAATATTCGTAAAGATCAAAATTGGTAGCCCATTATAGGATTTTATTTGATGCATTATATATTTTTTAACAAAACACGGATCTAGATGAGTGGGAATAATCATGATAAGGAGACTCTGCAAATCATTTTACTCTATTCTTTATATTATGTTTTCGGTAGTTAAATTTTCATCGCTATTTAATTGTCACTAATCTTCATTCTATGATTGCTTGTTATAAGGTATATATGTTTGTTTGTTCGATCGTTTCCTTTCTTTTGTCTCTGTCGGAACCCTTTTCAACAACAGCTATTAGCTGACAGTGGGCAATCTTTGAGTCGTGAATAAATAAATAAATCAAAATAAATCAAACCATATCTTTAAGTGATACATTAATTATATCTGTCATCTTTTTTTTAAATTTTTAACAAAATTCGTCAGACCAGTTTGCAGTATTTGGAAGAAATAAACTTTTATTATGTATACTATACCATAACATCGACGATCTAAAATCGAGGTTTTAATTCATCTCACTTTGTAACATTATAATTATACACATGCAAATAATGATTTAAATATCCATTTCGATATATTTATTTATTATGTTTCATATGTCTTTTCGATAATGATTTTTTAGGGTTATAATTACGTATGGGCCCACTCCAAAAATAAATAATAGTCCCATTATTAATTATTTGTCCAGAATGGAATTTGACACTTTGGCGTATAATTGTCTTTTTATTTAAAAAAAAATTATAACAACAATGCTAATCAAATTATTAACAACAATGACATGAAATAAATAATGAGACTGACATTCCTTGTGGATTAGAAGTGCAAACTTAGAGAAACAATGTTGGCCGTTCTCATCCGAAAGTTCATGAAATTAATCAAATTATAAAATGTGTTTGTGAAGTGGTGCTATAGGCAGAGTCCGTTAAATCCACTGAAAATCATTTTGTGTAATAGCAGATAATCAATGATATCAACACATGCTTCTTTAAAAGTCACTTTTATGAAGTTTCCTTGAAAAACAAGAAGACATAGGAAACAATTAAAAGTACGGGGAAACATATTCTTCAAGGCAATATTAGGGAGATTACAAAACGCTATTAATATCAATTATCCTAAGATGTGAAAACAGCATAGCAAGCAATGTCATATGTGCCCTGGGGTTATATCAGCATGCTTATAACATCTACACCCGCATTACCATATTAATCTTCTTCAGACTATCCAAGGTATTGCCAAGAGGTATTGAGAGTTAATTGTTCGTTCGTTGCACATCTTAAGAGAGATGATTTCTAAGGAGAGTGTGTGGCATGTTCACATGAGCCCATTCTTTTCGGCGCGTATGGGGTGCCATATTGCCATGCCAGCGTAGACTGGTGAGCGCAATCGGTATATCGCACAAAGCAGAGTGGGTTTTCATGATGTGCAGGGGTTCACGACGTTCAAACATGGGTAGATATTGCCATGTGTTAACGGAGCTTTAAACGGTACACCTTACACCCATTGCAATTATACAAACTCTACTCAAGATGGAAAGAGACAGAAATTAAGTCTGAGAATATGATGAAGGCATGGTAGAGGAGAGACTCGGGGGAGAGGGATGGAATGAGAGAGAGAGAGAAAGAGAGAGAGGGGAAGAGAGAGAGGAAGAGAGGGAGAGAGAAAGAGCTAGAGAGAGTGGGAAAAAGAAATTAAGAGAGAGTGAGAGAGAGAAAGAGAGGGAGAAAGAGAGAGATAGATATAATATATATATACATAATATATATATAGAGAGAGAGAGAGAGAGAGAGAGAGAGAGAGAGAGAGAGAAAGAGAGAGAGAGAGGAAAAAGGGGGGGGGGGGGCTGGGATGGTAGAAACGGTGACAATATTAGTTTGGAGCTAGAAGGGCGTTAACCCATGAACTTTGATGCCGTTTTGGCTCTTAACAGAGTCTGATGATTAATAATATTAAAGGAAGAAGGGTTAAAAACAAACAAACGAAATCAAATGCAGAGAAATAAATAGAGGGGACTGAGAAAGAGAAGGAGAGACAGACAGATATCCAGACAAACACACACACACACACACGCACGCACGCACGCACGCACGCACGCACATACACACAATTAAACAGAGAGAGAGAGAGAAAGAGAGAGAGGGAGAGAGAGGTAGAGAAGAGGGGAAAAAGTGGGAGTGACAGAAAAAATAGATAAAAATGAAAGAGAGAGAAAGATATCATGACAATTACATACGGTTGATTGCCTGAATTGCCCTGGTATATCGCTATCAAGAATGGGATATTCTTTCTTCGGGTGGTAAAATACTCCCAATCCGATCGATTCCAGATTTCTCTCCTAATATTTCTCTCCTTACATGTCATATTTTTTCCTGTTTGCCTGGATTAGGACTTTTTTCCCATTAAGGTTCAAGTGCTGAGTTTCAATTTAAAGAGGTGGCTTTGGAATAGAGAGTCTCAAATATCAGTGGGTAACAGATGACACGTGTTCCCTAAACGACTGACATACACGGTAGTTAGGACTTTGACAGCGTTAAAGGACATCATATCCCTCTTTTCTGGTCAGCCGCCTCGGTTTTTAAGTGCATTTCAATTGTTCGCTTTAGTTAGTTGCTTTTACTATTCCCCAAACGGGCTAAATATCTCCCTATCGCTGTCAACACAATTTTTTCCTTCTAATTAATTTTTTTCTTTCATTTTTCTTTTCTTTTCTCTCTCATATAAGGTTTTTGAAATCATTCTTATTTCCATTATTCGCAATGTTAAACATTTACTTTGTCGCCCCCTTGTGGAAGGAAGCCTTTCATATTTCCTCTTATTCTCACATTCCCCCCCCCCCCCCGCCCATTTTTATAGATCTTTCTCATCATGATTTCTTCACACCTTTCGCAGTGTATTAAGTGGGGCTCAACAAATGGTGTATATTATCCTAAAATCAATTGCTAAATTGATTCTGCATGGCTTTATTGTGTTGGTGATTAGCAATTGCACATTGGCACACATTTATTCTCGATTACGATTGATTTTTTAGATCAGGGAGTTTGAAATACATTTTTTGTGGGTTTGGTTGTTATGTCTTTTGAAATACCAACGATTAGAACAGACACAACAGAAAATTCCTGACGTCATTCCATTTAGAATGTAATCGTTTTAAGAACAAGATGTTCAATATTATACTAAATGAAAAAAGAAAAGAAAGAAATAGAAGTTGATCATGTTGATGGGGAAAAGATACAATGTATACTCGCCAACAAGGAGAAACATGCCTTGTCAAATAGTGTGATAACAATTACAAAAATATTGCTACAGAATATGATTACTATATAAACATGTGTTAGTACGGGCCAAATGTACTAATTAGTCTATGATGACAAGTCATGTTTTTTAAAAAACATTTTGCAAATCGTTTATTTTCTTTTCCTTTTGTTGCATTTCTTACATTGTATGTTTTTTCGCCTTTCACTGTCATGTGTATTCAGGTAATACTAATAGCCTAGACTTTAATGTTCCTTTTCACATGCTTTCTAAAATAAATAATAAAGTATGTGATTTAAAAAACAACAATGACGAATTAAGCTACCGTCTTCGTTTTAAATGAATTTACATGTACAAATCAATTAAATTATTAAATCAATAGTTCAACAATTAAACTGAAAATGAAAAGTTCTTAGACGTTCCTTTAAGTCGTCGGCCGTACGCCGGAAAACGAAGAGGTTTCGTCAAGTATTGTTTAGATAAGGACTTCCTCTTTACAATTCTGAAGAGCGAATAACTTCCACGACGTTCAGAGAAGGCCTGAGGTGGCAAAATTATTTGCTAGCACGGGTAAAGCGGTATAGCTGAAACATAATCATCCTCACCCTCATCATCATCTTCATCATTCTTGCTTCAAAGATGATGATCTTAACCGAATTCGTTCCCCCTTTTTTCGTCCATTCCCCCGGGAGAGAGAGGGGTAGAAGCAGCGGCAGAAGCAGTCCGCCTAACTCGACAGCACCGGGGTACTTTATTACATGTAATCGCTGCGGAACCGTCTTGAACGTTCGTTCTCCAAATAACACAAAATTGCAATTTAACGAAGGTATAAACAGTAGTAAACATTGATATTCGTGCAGCAGAATGCTTAAAGTCTGTTGATATTCTAAGTGTTTCCGAGCATGTACAACCGCAATGGAGAACTAACAAAATATGGTGTTATTTATTTTAATGTATAAGTCATAAACCACAGGATTTCAATTCAAGGGATCGGCATCACAGAGCGAGGATAATTTCAATCGTTCAAATCAAGAAATATCTGAATAAAGAAAAAAATCTCGAAAGATTATGTAAAAAGCAATAACATTTTCACATCTTCCCCCGATAGTAAAAATGATGGCCTTCCTTGACTACATAATGTGTTGGCCTTGCTCTGTCTAGTCCCCCGCGAAAGCTTCGGCTGATATTTCTAATGCAAATCGCTGATTGTATATAGGGATGATTTTATTTTGTCTGCTGGCAGGTGAGCAAGGGAAGATGGAAGGAGGGAAAGAGGGAGTGGAAGAGAAAGAGAGAGATACAGATAGAGGGGGGCAAGGAAAGAGAGAGAGAGAGAGAGGGAGAGCACTAGAGTAGAGAAATAGAGAGAGAGAGAGAGGGAGAGGGGGGATAGGGAGGGAGAGAGAGAGGGTGAAGAGGAAAGGGATGGAAGTCAGATGGGGAAGGGGAAAGAGAGAATTTAAAAAGAGAAAGAGACAGAAAAAGAGAATGGCGATATGGAGAAGGAAAGAGAGGATGGTAGAGAAAGCTATATAGAAGGGGTAGGAAGAGAGAAAGACAGAGAGAGAGAAAGAGAAGAAAAAAAGAGAAAGAGACAGAAAAAGAGAATGGCGATAGGGAGAAAGAAAGAGTGGATGGTAGAGAAAATTATATAGAAGGGGGTAGGAAGAGAGAAAGACAGAGAGAGAGAGAGAGAGAGAGAGAGAGAGAGCAATAAAGAGAGAAAGGGAGAGAGAAAGGGAGAGAGGGGTATAAGATCCCGATGGATATGGGCTGACAGGCTGTGGGTTTAATCGCATCTTCGAACTCGCTTTAATTATCGCATCTATCCTCACTCCCATCCCCGCTGAGGATACAATGATTGGAGTATGAGAGATTGCGAGAAAGGAAAGAAAGTAAGGAGGAAAAAAAAACGGATATTCCTTCCCCCGTCAAGCTAGCGAGATATAGTGTGATCCAGCCGACCGACGACCGGGGCGAGACGGGCGCAATGTCCGTGTAAAAGCTCGCTAATTGCACCGCTTGCTTGCTATTAATACAGGTAACGTTATCTCCGTTGGGAATTCACAAACCCTCCTGGCCAATCCGACTCTTGACGTTAAACGCACACCGATAAATGATTCCTGATTTCTCAAGTCTCGTGTTCGTCTGTCTCTGTCTTTCTCTCGCTGCCTCTGCTTTTCTATCTTTAAAAACAAATAAACAATTTAAGGCTTTTTGTTCTTCGATTTTAAATAGTGATTCATGTAGATTCTGAGACCAAGATTCGTCCTGCCAAGTCGAAGAATCATCTGTTCTCCAGAAATCCATTTTTAAATGTTCATCCCGTGCAGGGCTCCAGTTTCCAGTGGGACGTGTTCACAGCTTCGTCAACGACATCTTCGAGCGAATTGCCGGCGAATCTTCCCGCCTCGCTCAGTACAACAAATTTTGGAAACAATATCGTACATTTCTGAAGGTTTATAGGAGACTGAAGACACAAAATAATTACCGATATTTTACAAAATGTATCATCCCTTTTTATCTTTTCTCACAATATGCTTTAGTACTTTGTACGCTTAAGTAAGCCTTCATTAATTTCAAATTAAAACTACGATATTACCTAGCAAATAAACAAAAAAAATTATTGACGAAACACAAAGAAATTTTTCAAGAAATGTTAATAATAATAATACTTTGTCTTTTTTGTATTATGTTAAAATGTAAATTGATGTAAATATATATGAAATGTGAAATATGTGAAATAAAACACCTCGGTAAGAGGACAAGGAAAAAAAAAGTAAGCCTACATAATTGTTTTGTTTACATTATACATGTATTAAAACAAATATTTAAAAAAAAAATATTAAAAAAAAAAATCAAATTCCGCATTATCATTTATAACACTCTTCCTCTCTTTTTCCAATATGGATCCATGAATCCACTGTTTAAATGTTGTTTATTGTCATTTTTAATCGAATGATTAGATTATAATAATAATAATACAGACATTTATAACGCGCAACATATCCACCCAGAGCGTGCTCAAGGCGCTTACAATGAGCTACATACAGGGGCGGATCCAGCTTTTTATAAAGGGGGGGTTGGGGTGGTATGCGAGGGAGCGTAGCGACCGAGTCCAAGCGAGCGGAGCGAGCGAGGGGGGAGGGTGTGGGAGGGGGGTGTCCCCCCTCCCACAGTAGGGAAAATTTTTGAAAATCTGTGTGTGAAAATGGCGTTTTCTTGCGATAAGATTTAAAAAAATGGTCCCCGGATTTTTTTTGGGGGGGGGGTTGCAACCCCCCAACCCCCCTAGATCCGCCACTGTACATAATATACTTAGACACAATTTTGCTTACATTACATTATACATGGTTAAAATAAGATGATATTAGTTAAAGTTGGTCATTAACTCACATGCACAATAATAATCATATTGAGAAATTACATTCCATGTTCACTAGTCATTCTCAGTGCAATAGCTTACTGAGCAACAATATTTGAAGAACGTGTCTTTTATCAAAGTGTCAGATAACTATTTTGTTATCTATATACTTTTAAAGAATATGCTTCATGATTACAAATCAATCTCAATACCGTTTTTGTTCCAAACCATCTTTTGTACTAATTTGGCTAAGTGGGGACTTTAAATATAGAATTTAAGAATTCACTTTCTTTTCTCCCTTATTTCCGTTATTTGTCTCTTATTCGTATTTCATAGCCTTTACCCTTTTTTTTTGTTTTTACTCTTCTTTCTTTCTTTTTTAAAATGTATTTCTTGATTTACATCTTTAATGTCTTTTACAAATTCTGAAACTGTTCCGCTTCTCTTTAATTTACTCTACTCACTCTCTCTCTCTCTCTCTCTCTTCCTTTTTTTCCTTCTCTCTCTCTCTCTTTCTGTCTCTCTCTCTCTCTTTTTTCTGTGTCTTTTTCTCTCTACTTCCCCTTCTCCCTCTCTTTTTTTCTCTTCTCTGTCTCTCTGTCTGTCTGTCTCTCTGTCTCTCTCTCTCTCTCTCTTTCTCGCTACACCCCTCTCTCTCTCTCTCTTTCTCTCTCTCTCTCTCTCTCTCTCTCTGTCTCTCGCTCTCTCTATCTTTCTTTCTGACTTCCCCTACTGCAATCTTGTGCACTTGCTTCCGCTAGCTCTCATACTGTTGCATTTTGTTTATTCTATAATATTTACTGACTGATCAAGACAGTGAGCTCTTCTTGCATCCTCTCTCAGCGGCGCTCCCGCTCTCTCTCTCTTTCTCTTCTAATCCATATGCCTGTCTCTGTCTGTCCCTCTTTAAGTTTTGCCCACTTTTGATCTCTTTTTCGCTCTGGACACGTGATCCTACCAGTACATCATCATCCCACCATCAGCGCCATCCCACCATCAGCATCACCATCCCTCCCTCGCTCCTCCTAGGGTGTAATAACAACATCCCTCATCTCCCCGGTGGTTTGGGCTGGCTCTTCCTCACATCAAACGCCACCAGTAGATTAATAGACAGAAAGAACAAATAAAAAGATAAAGAGAGAGAGAGAGAGAGGGAGAGAGAGAGAGAGAGAGAGAAGAAGAAGGGAAAAACAGACCACGAAAAACAAAATGCGAAGAATCACTCTATTTGAGCCAATTACCCAAACATTTTAGTCAACTTTCGACGATTCGTTGTCGTCACCTATGGGAGTAGTCATTAGCGTGTCGGGTTACTCTGACTTGCGTAGCTGATACTGTGGGTAGTGTGTTGTGTAGATGGACGGAGGAGAGATGAGAAAGCCGCTGCGGCAGCCCGCTGGAGATCGCGAGACAGCCAAATCAGTAAAACTATATCCCAAGTAATAAACAATCGATCTAGCCCGTTAGGTGATTAATAATAGACAGAAATGAGAGTCGTTAAGTCATCGCAGTCTTCTGCTGATTCACTCACCAAGTCAAGACGGTCAAAATGGGCCGGGAACGCACCCGCTTAAAACTCGATAATTCGCTGTAATGGGCGGAATGGACAACCATATACTGCCGCGATGACAGACGGCTAAACGGTCCCTCTATAAATTCATTTCACTTATGAAGTCTTTCTCTGAATCTCCTGCAACTTTTTGTCATGATTAATCTTGCATACAGTACTTTTATCATACTGATTAGTAAAACATAAGAAAGATAATTCGTTTGTTAAAGATCGTTACTTTGATCAAAATAATCAACAACAAAAAACTTAGAAATGTTTACTTCTATGTTCTAAGTTCTGTATTATACTAATAATATATGATAATGATGATAAATTGGCTACTGGAAATGATGATGATAATGATGGTGATGAAGATAATGATGACATTATATAAAAAATGGCGACGAGTGGTAGAAGACTATAAATGACAGGTCTAATAAGATTTTGATGGTATTGATAGTAAAATCAATATTTGTTCCTTTAAAACAGATTCTAACAAAATAGATTAATATTTTAATCGAGAACATGGAATCTAGATATATTTTTATTCTAATCAAGAAAAAAAAGTGGTCATAGACTAGTTGTGTTTTTAATTGTTTTGAAATAAAAAAGAATAAATTCAAACCCCTACTTTCTACTTTGGATAGATAGATTTGATTTTCAGCTTCTTTTAATACAATCATGAGGTGAGATCACGGCCCCTAAACAGGCGAATGGGGAGGGGCGGGAAGGAGGTGGCAATCTGGTACTTTGGAAAAATTGAAAAAAGGACCTATACAAATTTTTCTTGTGACGAAATATTCCTTGGAATTCTACCTCTTCAACTCCTCTAAGCTTGCACTTGTAAAGATGGACGCGGGAGGGGAGGGGCAGGGGGGTGAAGAGAGCCAACATTTAAACCCGTACATTTAAAAATCCTGGATCCGCCACTGTCCAAGTACAAGGAACCCGTACTACTTACCAATCTGATGTCCTCGCAACCCTAATGGAACGCGATGACACAGTAGGACTCATCAACGATGGTGTTTAAAGACGATCGACTAGCTGAGCGATCATACCGCTTTGTTTACATTATACACAGCTACTCAAGACGGCAAGTGAAGATGGCATTTTAAATGAAATATTGAAAGGAGTTACCAGTTGTCATGTTATGTTTCATATTATTTGAATGAATGAAATGGAATAATGGAATGGTTGAAAGAGTGATGCAGGTGTCATGTCGAGAGGTTTCATGTACTTTTTTTTGAAAAATCAGCTCGGAGAATAGTTATTATTATGACGTATTGCTCATCTCCCCTCCTTTAAAATTATTGTTTAAAAATCTTAATTTTAGCCTGTATTTTATCATCCGTTTTGATATTGTCTTGATAGATATTTTGCATTCACACTATCCGTTCTCTCCGTCTGATTGTAATTTTTTTTGTTATTGGACCCTATTCACCTTTCTTTCTGTGTTTGTGTCTGTCTGTTTGTCTGTCTCTGTCTGTCTGTCGATCTCTGTGTGGCTGTATGATGTCTGTCTGTCTGTCTCTCTTTCCCTTTTCATCTGTCTTTTCTCCATTCCCCCTCTCTCTCTCTCTTTCTCTCTCTGAGAACAGTATTGTTTTATTATAATAATTTGCTCTCTAAAAGACTGTGATATGGATTTTTCCTTAATCAAAAGGAAACGGTTTTCAACCCACCTTTTTGCTTTTAAATCTCATCATAATTCCTATTACTTGTGACAGCTTAGTCCTGTTTTAACCACTGATAGAATAATATCTTATCAACGCAATGATTGTAATTTGTCATTTCATTTTTATCTCGTACTTTGAAGATTCAATGAGCGTGCCCTACAAAACTGAACTTTATGCTTTTCTTTTTCTTTTGTTTCCTGCTTAATACCACCGCTTTACATAGTTTGAATAGCATGGAAATGATTTGAAATAATGTTGATAATGTGTGTGTGTTGCTGATCTTTGCAACTGGCCTACTATTCGTTCTACGCCATAGTAAGATACAAGAAATATATCATGACCAGTGATGTATACTCTATATAGAGAAACGATTAAATATACGACAAATGAAACAAGCATGCAACACAATATCATGAATAACGAAAACGGCGACGCTCAAGTATTTTCTTAAGAAAGAATAATCGGGTTCATGAAGTCATATGCTTACACAATAACAATAATCACCCAATATGTATTTATTCAACTAATATATCATACGACGGATTATATTTCAAAAATATACAAAGAGGTCATACCAAACGACCGATGAATACACTATAGCTTGTCGTATATGAATAAAACGTAAAAGCGGTTCGTAGAAAAAGATTTGGTCCATAGTTGGAAGTTGAATGGAAGCCATATTTTAATGAAGTTATTGCGATCAATTGTTTTACTTTCTTCTGATTGATGAAGACAAAGCAAGCAATAAAGTACAACGACCTTCCGCTCCCCGTCTTTATCTCGTGGTTCATTTAGATTTTAGAACATGACAGTCCTGAAAGATGAGAGGGCGCTATACTACTTTGAGACAGTCGAAGAACAAGTGACAAGCCGACCAGCAGGCAGGTTTGATAAACGATGGCGTCCTAATTAGGCTGGATTAGTGGACTGTCTTAGCATTTTAAGTTCATTAACTATCTTTTCCTTTTCTTCTGAAGCCGCGTGCTAAAAATGAGTAATCGAGAAGATAGGCTTGCGCATGAGCAGGCTTACATAATATAAATGGCAATGACGTAACAATGTTCAGGCTATCTATGATGAATGTTTGTACAAAAATCAGAGTCAAGATTGTCCTGTGTGTGTGGGTGACACATGGCTAGTTTAAACTCTGCATTTGGTTAGATCGCCTCTGTCTTCGGATGATGACGACGGCAATGGTAGCTGCGCCGACGACCAGGCCAATGGTAGCGATTGCGATTCCGACACCACGTCCCTTGGATGAGCGTTGAGCGTTGAGCATACCGGGGTTACTGTCGAACATGTCATTTTGGTCGAAACCGGGGTTGCCAACGAAACCGCCCATGCCGCCCATACCGCCGTAGTTTGCACCAGCGTTACCGTAACCGCGGCCCATACCGCCACCCATACCGCCGCCCATACCGCCGCCCATACCGCCGCCCATGCCGCCGAAGTTACCGAAGCCCATGCTACCGCCACCCATGGATCCGTATGCCTCTCCGCTGTCGTCGCTACCGGACGATCCACCGGCGGCTTGTTGACCGGCTGCCTGGCCAGCCGCGGCGGCAGCCATAGCGAAGATATCAAAGTCAGCTGTATCGGGGGAATCTACCATGTCTGGTGAGTCTGCGGTATCACCAAACTCATTGACATCACCGCCGAACTGGTTGCCCATGGCGTCGGGTGTGTCGAATTGATCGTTCTGGCCGTCTCCGTACGTACCGAAGTTACCGAAGTTCTCGAAGGGGGCAGCCTGGAAAGAGGCTAGGCAAGCTGAAACATAAGAAAAGAAAGATAGACAAAATACATTGTCAGAAACAAAGAGCGAATAACATGAAGAAACAGTCTTTGAAGAATTTGAAGTCTGAACTATACAAAACATTAACTTGCAGTAGAGAGGATTGGTCAGAGGGTATAGTTATCTAATGATTATAAAAAGAAAACATCATAGAGTGCACCAAAACACACATGGCGAAGAAGAGATGGAGAAGAAAATCACAATAGCAAAAATACAGTATAATATCACAATGACACAAACTAATTGAATGCCTGTTCTCCAAAACAGACACAAAACAAAACATGACATTAAAAAAAAAAAAAAAAAAATAGACAATAAGCACTCAAATAAACACACACACACAAACAAAAATTTAGTAATGGTAATAAGGACAAGGAATCCTTAGAAAATACAATAATTACAACAACAAAAAGTACATGACTATTCAAAATGTCTTCCTTTTCAATTTCAATTAAGATTCAGTTAATTGTCGCTAGATGGCGCATGACTGTAAATGCGAAATAAAAAAAATTGACTAGCTAATCTCAACGAATTTCCTAAACATCCTCAAGGCAGCAAATGATATTACGTTGCGGTCTATTTATATCGGTATTAAATATCATCGTCTGAGACCTGCAGCCAATATTATTTTATGGTCCAGTCATGTCATCTCAAGGAAATGAAACATTATATTGTTTGTTGTTGCCACTGTCAACCTTATCAGCTGAATGTGGAACCTGCCGAAATCGTTGAGTTTCATTTAAAGCCTATCTGCACCAGTTTAGCCAGGAGGGATTTGACATCCGTGCATTGTCACTGCCAGGTGGTTATCTCATCAAATCAGCTCTTAGTAAACACAGGAGAAAGGATACCACTTAGGCATTGTTTGCTGTATAGAGGGCGCAAGTAGCTTCAAGCAGTGCAGTAGGGCTTTAAATATCCTTTTCACTGGAGTTGGATGTACTTGAAAAAACATTCGTTGACTCGATATTTTAGTGAGCACTTAAAGTCTTAACTTAACTTACTAAAAATTTAATTTTGGTAATGCTTATCTTTAATGTGTTTACATAACATATTCTACAAAGAAGATCACTGAATTTAGGAAGGGTTAGAAAAAACACCAAGATAGCTGCTTGCTTTACTTGCAAGACGAACATTATTCTAGCGAAATCCAAAATGTTCGACTTTAATTTAAGTGCTATTTTATTTCGAGTAGATGATTCATTATATTCATCATATTGAGTCATGTAAATCTGTCAGAGCCAAAATTAAACTAGCTCTTTTATAAAATGACGAATTACATTTTTTTCTTCAGGGTTTTATGCCTTCGTCATATTTTGCAAGTGACACTATCACATTTTCTGTCAGGATTCAGCCTTCAAAATCGAATGCATCCTCCCAAAGACAGAGTGGTGACACGCATACAAAAGCCTTCTTTAAGTTTACTGAAGTTTAAAATGCTTAGGAGGGTTTCCTTTCAGAAGCAGTTAGGTCACGTTTACTCAAAAAGAATTTCCGTTTCGGTTTAATAACATTTGGAGTGGACTATTAGGCTATTATTACTACTGTGAATCAACGATTTGCGATTATCCTAACTGTGCATTTTCAATGTTAAAGGGCATCATTGTCAACCGTTATGCGAATGACATTAGTGAGGGCCTATCATAAGACATAAATAGAACTCATAAACTTAACAATTATTAAAATTGAAAGTTATAGACACACTTGAATGATTAGACAGGAAAATCTTATGAATTACTCATTTCGCAAATATTACTAGTGATTAAAACAGAACAGACAGATAAAAGGAGCGTTTCTATTCCATAAAATGAGATTTTTCTTTCCTTCTTACATACCCATATGTCTTCTTTATACGAATGCATCTTCAACAAAATATACACAAGTATATTTTAAAAAAGACGAACAATTTGTAATCTTTATGTGGC
This sequence comes from Strongylocentrotus droebachiensis, assembly GCA_035222895.1. Taxonomy (NCBI): domain Eukaryota; kingdom Metazoa; phylum Echinodermata; class Echinoidea; order Camarodonta; family Strongylocentrotidae; genus Strongylocentrotus; species Strongylocentrotus droebachiensis. Next base: position 111,718 of record JAVYIG010002015.1, on the reverse strand, counting down.
TATAAACAAAATTATTGTCATTGAAGAATCCTTCACAAAGTTTATCCTATAGCTGAGTAGACGTATCTTAAAATTATTTTAAAAAAACGTCGGCAAAAAAGATGTCTTTAAAGCCTCTTATTTTATCTTGACTATTTTCTTTTATAGAAAGTCACATGGTTTCATGATTTAATTCTTATATCTTTCTTGGAAATGAAAAACAGTAAGAGAATTTATATTCATGCTACTCAATAAAAAAGGGCGATGTTACTCAATGGGCTAAATGGACTGAAAGAAAATGAAATAGCACTCTAATTTACCTAATGTCACAGACTTTCAGTAGACAAGTGAAATCATATTTCATATTCCAAGTCGCAGACAAAATTGGTGACTTGTTGAATCACGCTTTGCCCGTTTAAGAGCTGTATCACCCTTGGTTTTTCCGGCCAGAATTCCCCTGGCTAATCCGTCTTTACCAACCGCGAGACTGGAGAATGAATTAAGTTTCCTTCTTGATTAAGACTGTGAATTAAGTCTGTGACAAATCGGTCATCCAAAACCAGAATTCCTTAAGATATTTCCATCAACAGCGCTCCACGGATTCGAAAAATATGTTATCGCCCACCCACAGAATTGAAATAGATTAACATGCTCATTAGACGTCTACAACATGAATGTTAATGAATTGATTTTAGTTTGGGCTCAGGAGCTTTAAACCTATCCTCTCTCGAGTTGTCATTAAGATGCCTTAATCCAAGTCTTCAGGATTAACTAATCACCACGCCCGACTTTTAAGATTAGTTGATATTAAGACCGATTTTATTCGATTTTACCGTCTGCTTCCAATCTATACACTAAATCATTTTTTTGGTTTGAGATGATTAATTAACATTTATTAGTAATTTATAAATCTCAATATTTCTAGCGTGGTGCTTACCAATAGACCACAAGATGAAGAAAATGTTATCTAGCTTTAATATGCAAAATGAATATAGGAATTTCAATGATACAGACATGTAAGAAGAACAAAATGAACAAAATAAAAATAAGTACACATCATTCATGATACCCAGAATAAAACAAATCGTAATCATGATAAGCGGAATTATTCCATCGTTTTTCACCAGATATCATAAAAGAAATAAACAGATTTTGAAACGACATCAGTTCGCTTTAACCCTACAAGTAAACTTCACATACATATCAATTTTTGCAACATGCCTGAGACATTGAGTCAATGAGAAAAAAAAATAGTATAAATTACATTACTCTTAATGTGATCCTGTAAGACAACTTAACTATAGTGAATTAAGATACACTGCACCAAAAGAAGGAAACAACGACAACCCAAAACAGACAAACAAACAAACAAACAGTCAAAGAATCGAATACAAATAAATCATGTCTTTGAAGAAAATCAATGCAGGGAGCAAGATCTGCCCGAATATAAAGTGGACAAATATAAAACTAATCTTTGGAAATTCTATGGAAGATGGTCACTTTAAACGTTTGATTTGCAGACAAAGGACTCTGAAATATGATTTCATAATGCTAAGTATTGAAGACAGATGGAATGTTATACCATATTAATTTTAAGCTATGATACTAGAAAGGATGGAAGTAAAGAAAGAAACAAACCAACAATTAATAATTATTAAAAAAAAAGATAATGACAATAGTTAGATCATTTACTCACCCATCAAGACACATGAGAACAGGAATTGCTGCATTTTGATCGGAGTTTGTAGTTTCCAAGTTTGGAAGAAGAGATCAAATCAAAAAGTTTTCCACCTAAGTCCACAAAGGATAGGTTACAAAGGAATAAAGTTCCCAAACTATTGCAGAGGAAGACGAAAGAAGATGAGTTCCAGAATCAACCAAGGCACGAACTGAGCTTTTTGACGGAGGGATTAAGGTTTTTATACCGCGTCAATCGAGGCTAAAGTGTTCACCTCTTCTCCACGAGCTAGACCCCATCCCCCGAAATATTTGCCCCCCTTTCCTCCCCCTGTCTCTCTTCCACTCTCTCTCTCTCGTTCTTCATCTCTCTCTCTCTATATCCTATTTCCCTCTCTGTCTCTCTAAGTTTATGATTAGTCACCGTATGATGAAGGGAATCAGAGGCATATCCGTTGCTATAGGGGGCCTACCGAGAGAGAGAGGGGTAACAGGTTACCTCTCTTTGTGCCCTCCCCCTAATCTACTCTTTAAAACAGAGGCTGGTTCAAAGCGCGCCATCTAGTGCTACTCTCAAACTCTCGAATTTGAGAAACAGGGAAATATATGAGAAATTCGGCTACCACCATTGAAAATTTTGTTTCAACTCATTTTATTGGCAACGTTTTTCGAACTTTCCTTTTAATATAAAAGAATGAAATACTTACTTATTATCACTTATCAACTTCTGATTCAATCTGAAAGAAATGGCAATGCGGATTTCGCATTCACTTCGTCTTTGAGCAACGAAAGATTGAAATGAGGAAGAAAAAAAGTCACTTAGTGGGACGCTTATCTTCATTTGACCGATACAGCAAAAACAAAATCTTTGAATAGTTAAATGCATTATCATGAAAGCTAAGTAAAAGCTATGCTAAAATTATGCATATTGAGCGTACACTCATGAGAAAGTGCTTCATTAATCCGACGATTTTCATTTATGATTAAGAGAATGATGATAAATAAATGGATATGATAATGATGATTACTTTTGTTATTTTTATCGTCACTCGTATTAATAGTATTATAACTATTATTATCAATATAATTATTATTATCATTCTTATTATTATTTTAATTAAAGTTGTTGTTATTCTCATTATTATTATTATGAGTTTTTGTCATTATCTGCAGTATACGCATATTTTTCCAAAGGCATATTCTACGACATGCACTAAACCACAGACAAAGCCCGCATCCGTATAAATATATATTCATAATTTTCTCAACTGGTGAAAAATTGGTTTAACCCACACGTGTAAATAGAAATTAACTGCGTTCCTCTTTCATATCCAGCTAATTTTTGTTTTTTAAAGTTCTCTTTTTCTTTTCGATTTTTTTGTTCATGATTTTATCATTTTAATTATTAACTACCCTTTAGAAAATCATGTCCTTTGATTTTCGTCATGTCAATAACAATCTTTTCATGGCTTTACTGACACATTTGAGCTTTTTCACTAATTTTGTATCTAGTTTATTACTCTGTACCTTGAAACATTTAACGCAAATCCTTACAATAAAGGTATGATACATATGTAGAAATTATAGCCAAACCTCTGGTGTATACTGATATGGCCAATCTATAACATCAGTAGTTATGCATTCTAATTCCTGAGATTTGTCTGTTTCGTTGTTACTATGACCCGAGCATCCCAAATAGATGGATGAGTAACGGGAACCCGTCAGCGACGGATCAGCGAAAAATATTTCAAGCCTTTATTTTCAAAGCACTTAAATCCAGACCAAATCCATACTGAGCTTTTATCCCCAATCTCGACCTGAACTACATGGAAAGTTGTACATGATACAGAGGGATTAGAGGGTTTTACCTAACACGACACACTTAAGCTTTTTTCGTCATATTATTTGAATAGTTTTACCGGTGCTCTACAAGTTTATTCCGCACTAATAATCATCTGGACTCCATTTTAAGAGGCCGGTACGGGTACTTGGTATTAAAAGTTCAACGGTGATAAAATTGACCTTTCATATTAGCCTGTTTCAATTCGTGACATGAATAGTCGAAATTAATTATTCATCGACAATGCCTTGCGCCTTTTATTTTGTTTATTTGGTTAAAAAAAATAAAGTAAAGATGTTTAGATATTCTTTGTTTGTTAACCAACTGCTATCGTTATTTGAAAATCATGTTACTGGTTAATTCTGTCTTATTTTACATTACATTCGAATATAATTAATGTATTGATCTAATTTAAGGATACTAATTAGTTTTATGTTTCTTAAACATTTTTTAAACAAATTTATCAATTGTGTTTCATTTTCTAGTGACCTGCAAAGAAGCGACACAAGTTTAATAAAAACTTTCAAGGCAATTTATGGTTTGTCCATTCGATGCAAATAATTGAAAATCTAGAAATCATTATCTTTATTAATATGGAGTCATATGGTTGATCCAGGAAGGCTGCCATTTTTGCAAATTTCCCTTTACTGAGAATCAACGTGATCAAATATCTCTTAAAGGATCATGAAACATTTCGAATAATCTATTAGGTAGCCTATTACTTTCATGTTATCTTAAATATGTCAAAAGAGTTTTAATTTTATTTGTAATACTAATAATGATAAAAACAACGATGATGATGATTTCCTTTTATGAAAACATGTCGTTAGATAACATACAGTCTATTGTTCTTTACGTATAATTGTAAACGATTTTGGTGATCTATATGTATTGAAGAGGAGCTCATTTCCCATATAGATCACGACAAAAATATTATAGTCGGCATGTTCGCATTCGTTGGCACACTTTTCATACATCATGCCTTCCTTAGTCCAGATATAGTTCGAATAAATCACCAGGAACATCATCGAAATGAAATATAATTGAATTTCCGTTCAGAATAGGTCGCGTCAATCCCATTTCAGAGAGGGGCGAACTAAAATAACCCAGTTATTCACGGGATGATTAATTCAGATGGTATCAAAATATCACCACAGCATGCAGCCATCGAGAGTTTGCTGGTGATAAACCGAAAGCCTGGAATTCACAAAAATGATTATTACCAACATTCTTTTCTCATTTAAGGGGCTTGGCGACATGACAAGTTTTGGAGTGTTAAATTTGCGTCCCTCAATATAGTCTGCAGACACATGACAATGACCGAATGCAAATTCAATTTTGGACGAAACAAAGGTTAACAACTGTTATATACAATAGATATTTAACAAAAGGTTTATGTTTTTCGCACATGGGTGTAAAATAAGGTTGAAAAAAATTAGTGATCAGAGAGAGAGAGAGAGAGAGAGTAAAAGAGGGAGGGGAGAAGAGGGAGGAAGAGAGAAAGACAGAAGAGAGACAGAGAGTGAGAGGGGAGAGGATGAGGAGAGAAGGGAGGGATGGAAGAAGACAGAAAAAGAGGAGAAAGAGAGAGAGAGAGAGAGTGCGAGAGAGAGAGAGAGATGGAGAAATTGAGTTTGCGATGGAGAATTGTGTTTGTATGATAATTAAAAAACTTAACAGAATACATTCAGTGCCATTGCAAAACTACTCAAAACTGTCATCGATGGGGCCTCTTCTAGCTGCCCTCCTCATCTTGATGTAGATTTAGGAACGGTTCCTAGATCCATATCGGCTCCTATCGAATTTCCTCCAGTAATTTCTTGAGGTGAGTCAGAGTGGGTTCTTTGGCCGGTACACCTGTTCGTTCATGGCACTGGTCCAGTAAGGTAGAGAGGACCACCGAGGCCTTGGCCATGAGCAGGATGACCGAGGGCGGTGTAGTTGGGATTGCAAGTGTATGTGTGCTCATTAAAGATGTCATTCTAAAAAGCTGGGTAACTTTATCCAATATCAAATAAAAATTAAACATTCGTGCTTGTTAACTAAATTTTACTCAACCTATTTTAGTTGGTCAAAATACGAAACAATTATGCATGTGTGAAGTCGGGTACTTACGTTTACCAATATCACTGGGCAAAATATCGCCCAATAGATGGTTGGGTTGACTATTGGCACAACGTTGGGAAAAGTGTTGAAATAATATTGCCCAAATTTTTCACAGTGTGTGTTCTTCAAAAATACATATTTTTGAAAAAAAATCTGGATGTATTTAGTCAATATAAAAGTAGGTCTATTATTATCTTCGATTTCATTTGTTGGTAATCAGTAATTGTGCAGGATTCGGGAAGACCGCCGCGGCGGTGAGAGAAAACGAAAACAAACAACGCTCTTGTTTTCAACTAATCAACAAATCAATAAGTGAATTTGGTTACTTATCATTTGACAAGTACATGATCTTACAATATCTATTTTGAACTCATCCAAATTTCATCCCAAATGAACATGATTATATTCACTTTCATTATTATCTCATCGGGTAGTCATATATGGCAACAAAATAATACTCCAGTTGCCCGCTAAATTCGGAAATAAGTTCGGCTTTGTTTCAGTCGGGTACGTATACAATAAGTTAGATTCGATTTATATTTGATAATGAAATATTACTTTGACAAATAAATTCCACTCAAACGAATCCCCTTTAATTTTCCCCGTGTAGCCATCTCACAAATTTAGCTCATGGAACTGGCAGGTTATGATGTCATGATATCAAAATGCCAAAATGGCGCCCACCCGATCTCTTGTTTTATGTCTAAAAAGGTTGGCACTTGAATGTTTGAATATCTTTGAACTGAACTGATACTAAAATCACAACGATCCTCAATGTTAACCATTGAAACATTAATTGTATGACTCAATTCGGTGTGATAACGGCGCGAGTATAACATATGATGCAATACTTATTTATGTTTTCTTTTGTTTGCACTAAACGATTCATTTAAAGTTGCCCACTAAATAATTGAAGAATAAGCCAATCATATTTTAAGCTGGTACATTTAGAGGGCAAGTCCAGCCCTTTTGCAAGTTAAATGGAATAAATAGAGAAAATTAAACATACAAAATAGTAAAAGTTTCATCAAAATCGGTCAAAAACAAGAAAGTTGTGGAATTTCACATTTTGAAACGATTTTCTTTACAATTCCATAACAATAATGCTCGGATCGTCTAACATGTCATTATAATATTCGCACTTTTCAAAGGGTGATGGGTCATTCAAATTGCCTGCAGTTTATCGTTCTTCTCCAGAAAGTTTTTTTGATTGCAATGTTTGCAAAGAATCTAAACAAAAACATCGTTGTTAAGAGTGAGTTAATTACTTATTATGTATTCTATGGCTAATTATATTTTCGAGCCAAAAACACGTGTATCGCCTACGAAATCGTGCCAACTGCATTTATTTTCAATCACCTTGAACTAATAAACACCAGATACAGGCCCAGGATTACAGGCACCTGTCTTTCAATTTTAAAATTTCATTCATATGAAAAATCATCGACATTCTTACAAGCTTTAAAAACTACAGTATACAACAGGATTAAAATAGAACTGACATAAAAGGCAAAAACGACTGATATTGACGTGTTCTTTTGTGTATATTTTTAACTCCCCATCAACTGTCGTGTGTTTGATAAATATAGCTCTGTTGTGTTCATTTTTAACTCTGTGATTTGTCGAAACTTTATGAAAGCAGTATTTGCTATAGCAATTGATTTGAGGAAAATAATTAATATATCTAAATCATTAACATTTTGTCAATAGGGTTAGTTTCTCTTTAATATACTGTGCAGCCCCCCCCCCCCTTATTTGACGTGGCTTCCCTGGGTAAAAAGGACTAAATGATTACTTAAAATAAAATATCTTAGGACGGCAACATTGACAAATATCCCAAAATGCAATGGCAGTAAATTTTACTACTCTGAATTAAAAAAAAGAAAAGTTAAAGTTATCCAAGGAACCAATATCAGAGGTCAGCATGTTTCCAAATATTATCTTTTTCAAGTTCACAACGGCGATCACAGAATACCGGCGTACTTTTCAACTCGCCTTCCCTCAAACGAAAACAAAAACAAGTCAACATTTGAAATTAATATTATACTTATTGACCGTAATTGAATACCAGCGATCTAATCATAATTTCCCCTGTATTTCTTTCATCGCGATATATTTTGAGTATTTGTGTACCTAATCTCCTTAAGGAGTTGCTATGTATTCCACCTCGTATATCACTCATCTCGACGAAGAAAGAAGATCAGTATACGATCGCAGGTATTAAAAGATTATCATAGAAATACCTTGGTGACTGATGTAGCAAGGATCCGCCTATAAGGGTATACACAATCATCATGGATTCAACCGAGTGCATATAACTCTATAAATAAGTTTATACCTCTTAATTAATATGATAGCTTCCCAATTTTTCTTTCATTTATATTCCCGTTGACTCTGTAGTATGTCTCTTCGTATATTTGGATCGACATTCACAATATAGCTCTGCTTCCAATTATCGTTGTCTCTTCGTATTAAATCTATTCAATCCATGGTTAGATATTCTCTCTTATTTCAATTTTCTACATTTTCCGGTCCATTTTGTTTCCTATACTCCTCATGTTGCATGATGCATCGGTATTATGCATCCCCCGTACAAGTTAACACTAGATTTGCCGTCTAAATTGTATGCAACGAACAAGAGTCTCATTTCTATAAAGATTTATTAAAAGCAATTCAGTGATGTAACAAAACTCGTCTACGACTACCACACCCTCCTCGTCTGTTTCTCACCCCAACTTAATTTCGTTAAAGTAGATATTCATTGATTTTAAAAACTACCTTTATTTTCATTCTTGCAAAGTTGAAACTTTGATTCGACAAGGTTATCAAAATTCAATGCTTGGAAACATTCGAAGTAATGATTATTATAAATTACAAAACGCTTAAATACAGCCCCGGCATAGCACCTGAAGAGCTCTCCGAATGCTGCTGAGATGTGTAAGATCACAGTATGGACATGACTTGCACAAGCAGACGATGCCCGCCCATGACATCTAACACATTTTCAGTGCCTGTGTTTTCATCTTCTCTTGAGTTCTTTCTCTTAATTCACTACCGTCAGGCTAAATGTATAATCTATTGCCTCACTCTAAACCCCGCGCATGGTTTTATTTTGATGACAAATGAGGCGATACAAAAATAAAGGAATCTGTCGCTTGTAAACAAAATAAGACGCCATTAACCTCTATCCTGTGTATTTACAAGCAAAACATTTTAGTTATCAGAATCGGGTCATATCCCCTTTTGAATGTTTGACATGCCATTTCATTTATATACATTAAACTCATTATAATTTGACAAATAATAGCTTTGCAATTATGTTCATTCTCTATGGGATGTCGTCTGCTTAGGCAGTGTTGGTCCATATAGTGACGTCATTAAAACATCGTTATTTTTCCGGTGAATCTCTCGTATATCCTAGTTGCTATGGAGGTGATTGTATTTGTATTTTTTAAATCACCCGATATGTAGTTGACCTAAAACTTGTACGATGGTCATCTGTTAGCTTACCAGTTTCTAGTGATACATAAGTTGACTTATTTGTGATTTTCTTTGAATTTCACCTTTAGCTTCATTTATATCATTGTAAAGTTTGTATTCCCTATCTTCGCCTCGCCTAATCGCTCAAATTTGTTTGATATTTTTCGCCAAGATCAGCGTAGAGGTAGTAGATATGGTCTCATCAGGCGCGGATCCGGGGGGGGGGCGAGCGGGCCTTGCCCCCCCCCTCCTGGCCAAAAAAAAAACTAGCAAAAAAAAAATATTACACAAAATTGTGACCAGGAAATGTACTTTTTTTCTTCAAATTTCCGATGCCAAAAAAGAAAAATTAGTGCTCACTACCTCCCCCCCCCCCCTCTCACTGAGCGAAATATCGGCGGCACGATTTTCAAATTTCAGCACACTAAATTTCAAATTGATTTCAAATTTGGCCCCCCCCCCCCCCAAGAAATCCTGGATCCGCGCCTGGGTCTCATGACCCAGAAATCCCTTCTTTTCTATATTTTGTAATGTACTCCCTTGTTTTTGGTTTGTCTCATGTGCTATCGGTATTGGCTCTTGAGTGTTGTTGGTCTATTATAACTTGTTAAGTTTATGCATTTATTCGTTTGTATGAATTTCTAGTCGCCCCCGTGACTATGCTATCTGATGGGCAAGCTCATGGGTAAGCTCTCTACAACGTGATGTCTGATAATGGTTTTGACCTTAACCGTTTCCTTCTCAAAACACAGGCAGTGGTTCGGTCAGTAGCTATTTATAAGGAACTGAGATGGGGCGAGGGTCATCTAGTTGGCTGTGATACAAATGACAGTAGATGATGATGACGATGATGATAACGACGACAATGGTTATAATGACATCGCTGATATTATGGATGAAGATATTGAAAAAACAGGATAATTATCATGATAGTCATGATGACGACGACGAAAAAAGATGATGTTAGTGATGACATTGATGATATGTTATTGATGTTGAAAAAAATTACAGGATGAACGATCAAAAGAAGAAAGGAAACACCAAATATAAGTTGAAGAGATATGATTTCAATGAAGATCATATTCATGATATAAAAGTAGAGAAAAGGTGGGAGAAAGCAAGTCGATGGGATGAAAGTAACATTGGCGATATCCACAGTTTATAAGGGAACATCCGGAAAAGATTACGAAAGAAAGATAGTTGGATTGCGGAGAAAGGGAACAATCACTGAAGACTCTGGGATGGAAATTTATCATAAGGTAAAACAAATATTACTTTCATGTGAATACAGCGGGCATGTGGATGAAAGAAAACGAAAGAAAGGTAAGGAAAATATCATTAAATTAGGGTTGAAACAGATACAATTTGGAACGCTTCTACAACGGTTTCTAATTTGATCTTGGCTCGTGAAACGTGTGAATCCTAAATTGTTTCAGGGACAAAATTTTCTCTTTGCCAGTTCAACTTACTTAATAGCACCTCTCTGGCATACTATAGCCTCATCAGAAGTGTTGGTTATCAGCCTTGACTTAATTGCATCCAAAACGTGTTGGGGATCTGCACATTCAGCAACAATGGAATATGATCATGATCAGTTCTCAGACAATTAACCAAATCAAGTGCAAAATTTAAGAGTTTTTATTATAAGAGGACAAAGAGACAAGCTTGTAAAAGCTGTAAAAGGGGAGGGGAGGGGCTGCTGATAATAGAATCAATATGAATCTAGTTTTTAATGCTGAAATGATAATTGTGACTCTCATACATGAGGTCCCGGGTTCGATCCTTGATCGGTGCTTACATTCTTAGCCGAGGTGTTTTGCTCCCTTTTGCCCCTCTCAAATTACAGGACCCCGGAGGAAGAGCAGTATGATTACTGATTAGGCTACCCCAAGTAAAAAAAAACCAATTTTCCTTCAGATTTATCAAACTGTTTGCCATACCCTTACTCCAAGTACAGACTTGTGACTACATCACGAAATATGACGTATCGTTTCCCACCTCTTATTTCCGTACATTTTCAAATTTGTTGATATTTAATTTACATCAGAATTCAGGGTAGAAAATTGCTTTTAAATGCAGCTGAATAATGGAAATGTTGTATAACCAAATTATATCGCTATAGAGGTAATGAACTTACATTTCGTATAGTTACTCGTGCAAAATTGCATTTTCTAGCACTTGTAACCATGCAATCTCCGAGTCATACCTTTCTACAATTGTCTACAATATTTTAAATTTCAAACATATTTGTCCTGTAAATGTGCAAGGGAACGTAGCAACCGTCCCCTGAAGACTTTTCATTTTCAATAGGGAAAGTAACATTTCTTTCCTCAAAATTCGGAGGGGGAGGTGAGAGGGGATGATCTCCATCGCCTCACTTTTTTTTACCCGGGGAACGTGTCCCCGGTTGCTGCTCTGTTATTTTTAGATTAAAGAGATCAAGGAGGACGAGAAGGGGTGAGGGAGTTGTCGTATTTTAAAAACTTCTCTCATCATTTTATTCTCCGCCTCTTCTTGTTTTCCGCTGGGGTGCCCAAGTGGCGCACCGGTGTCTTATGTATTCGTATAGTTCTATATTACTTCTATAGTTTTATATTATTTATATAGTTCTATATCAGTTCTATACTATTCAAAACAAAGTTACAAATGTAAATGATATACAGCGAATCCCCCTGTTCTTTAACCAGCCTGAGAGGGTACCCCATCGGCTCAATCGAGAATGAGTCAGTTTTTTTCCATCGCTGGGGCATTCTTGGCAAACGAACCTGTCTTTAGATTGTACAATGTTGCAGGGGTGTTGAAACTGCGTCATTGAAAACCATAGCAAATCAACCTGTTCCGTTGGCCAAACCCAGCTGGCTAGGTAAGCCTGTGGGTTTTCAAGTAAACTCAATATAAACATTTATATGATTTGAGATATTATTACCATATCTGATTTGGAAAGGGTGTATATAATGTTACAGTGAGTCAGAAACGTCGAAATTAATGCCAGACTGCACATCGTGAGTGGACACTTTCTCGGAACGAATTCAGCAATGAGCTCGTTTTTTCTCGTCAGGACCAATCAGAAAAAGTCAATACTCGGTCTTTAATGATGATGACAGTATTCTTAATTAAAAAAAATCATCTGCTGCACAATGACTGTTTAGATTGCAATCGAACTTAGGTCGAGAAGTACATGTCGTTTTACGGGTGGTTAGCACAGAAACGGGGGCGGCGAGGGGTTGAGAAAAACAAGGAAGCCAGTGGGCTTTCAAGAACAATAGAAGAGAGTGATAGAGCCAGACAAAAATGGTAGGCCATTGAACGTAGAACTGGGTAATCTTTTGAGTCTGTCACGTTAATTATTGTACAGGAACTATATACAAATCGCATGCATATTCATCAGTCTGTGCTATAGCGTTTTCGAAGAAGCTAACTAATCAAAAATAATGTCACATCTTATAAGCTCACCCGTCATCTGCACATTAGTTAAAAGGAAACCATTCATGATGTCCTGTCTGATCCTTATAATCTTATGAGTAAACGAACATTGCTGCTTTCGCGTGCCAGTAAGTGTCATTTTCCTTGGTTATAGCATGAGAATGAGGATGCGATAGTTTAAGGCATCAAAATGTTGGGCTTGTCTGTTAGAATTTCATTTTCATTTCATGACTCCCGTCTTTTGGAATGTCATGAGCCATGTCCATTGTTTCATTAAACAATCCAGTGCCAGGTTGGCTTGAATGTTGTTACCGTACTTGGCTGTTGAGGTGCTTGAAAGAGGAGAAAGGCCTTGAACTATAAAAACTTTAATACGATTAGAACTGCAATTAGGTTCTCATCCCCTTTAACCCTCCCTTTTAAAGGCATACTACATTAAGCTTATAGCCGATTGGTTTAAACATTTCTCGAATACCGGCACAGCACTTTTGTCTTTCAGCGAGGCATTTTATCTGCAGTGCTTCTCTCCACCCATGTGCTACGTGGGTACCCGGTATGATGCTTGAGGTTTACTATAAAGCATTGTACGTGTCTGTAAAACGGTACCTGGCTGTGGTTCGCAGGGGGTGACGGATGTGCGCACATTATGTGCTGGAAAGTTTTTTAAATCAATTCCAGTTCTACATAATTACTGTAAAAGACAAATCTATGCCTGTTCTTCCCATTCCTATCCGGGCCAGCGGGTGGTCTCAAACTTGTTCTTGACACGCTGTATAGGATACCAATCGCCTCTAGTATTTCCTTTCCCACATCTAGATTATCTCCTTACCGGTTCGATTTTAAAACCAGGGGGTGTTTAAAAAAGACTAAGAACGACTTAAAGCTGTACTTAACTATGGCAGGCCATTCATGCCACTGTTTGCTCTCACCGTTTACTGGTATTGGTCTCTCAAGGGATGTACAAGTCATGGTCACAAATATGCATAATTTATATTTTTTGATAATTCATTATTGATGGAAAAAATATTGTCTAAAGATCATAATGGTCAGAGCAAACAGTGGCATGCAGGGCCGGCAGTTAAGTCGAACTTAAAGTTGATCTTAGTCTTTAGTGTGAAACGCTCCCGTGGTCATGTTGCTCCTATAAGGGAGTTTACAGATACAATCTGCGCATGGGCAGATAAGGGTCATTTGTACCAAAAAGGTAAAACCCACCAGAGATGAATACTGGATATGCGCTCATGAAAGTTATGTAACATTATTCATTTATGCACCAACGGTACATTCTAAGATACGCAGGTGGAAGTATTCTTTTCAAGAGGGCAAACAAAAGGTATTCATGAAGCACATCTAGGACTTTGGCATTTATTATTCTAAGATGCTCAAAGTGGAACTTCTCCATGTGTAAAAGATCTGTGGATATTTGGGGTCATTTGTACCATGTGCTATCTGTAAACTCCCTTATAGTCGAAAAGGGGCTGTGAAAGGGGCCTCATCATCATAATAACATAGTGAAATTTCATTACTCATCGGATTGGCCGCCTTTGATTCCCAGGGCAATGTCAAATGATCAGGGGACATGATTATATGCGTCATACCTGTCAACGCTGTGATTGATCAAGTGACGTCTCTATATAGTTCATTGTTCGAGACCTACCCAGGGGCGTTGCTCTACGAACTTTCTTTGGGGAAAGAAAAGGGTTTGATCAATATTGCAAGGTTAGAATACCCCTCCCTTCGCGTATGGCGAATCTCGAGTCTTGTTCAGTATCGGTTTAGAGGGGGGTTGGATGCTAAATTACCACCCCCATTATTTTTTTCTAGATTAAATTTAAGCGAGGGATATGGAGTTATAAATGCAAGAACCCCAAAGTCCTCAGAGGCCTAGCAACCTTCTACCCCCCAAAAAATCCTTGCGTATTAATGTATTAAAATATTATTCTTCTCGATCCGCTCCTAGTCTTGTTTCTTCCCATTTCACCTGGCATTTTAACTATGCCAACCGGAACGCGAATCTAAAACAGACAATGATAATTATTATGATGGGTGAGACCCTTCCTTATTTTCCTTGAGGTATCGATATGGGGTAATATTGTGATATTCTATTTTAGTTTAGGAGCAGTGTCTTGTCAGGAAATCACATAATGAATTGCCACCTTCTTCTCCATCCCCTGTTTTGATATTCGCATAACTTGTCGACAAATTCGGTCTGACACTCTCCACCTATTAATAATGATGGACAAATGGTCAAGCCTTGTCCCTGGAAGGGAAACTAAAGTAAATGCAGAACATGCAGAAGGAAGATGGAAAATACTCTGTTTCCAGGAATTACTTGGTTGACACTCAAGTGTCATAATTTAAATGACTGTCATTTGTTTGTGTTCATTTTTCTTCCAGATATCACAGACCCTGTCCCCAACAGACCCTGTTATTGCACTATAATCCCTTTATTACTATGAATGCACGCAATCTTATAAACTTCACCCTAACCTATATACAAAGTCTACCCTTTTCCGTCCCCGCTTTCCTTTCCCCGAGGAAGAAATTAAACACGTAGGATGTTACCTCGAGCCTCTGAGGGAATGTCCGCAGTTCCTGATGGCATCCGTCAAGGGATGTAGTCTAGAAGAGGTGCAGTCTGGGCGCGTGGCGTGTGGTGTGCTATAGGGTTGTACGCGTGATCTTACACGTTGGTGACTAGACTTGGGGGCGTTTCACAAAGACTAAGATCGACTTTAAGTTGGACTTAAATATGGCAGGCAGTTCATGCCACTGTTTGCTCTCACCACTTACTTACACACTGGTCTCTCAAGGGACGTAACAATCAAGGTCACAAATCTACAGAATGTACATTTTTTGATCGTTCATTATTGAAGGAAAAAATATTATCTAAAGATCATAATCGAGAAACCAATGGTGAGAGAAACCAGTGGCAAAAATGGCCTGCCATAGTTCAGTCCAATTAAAGTCGATCTTAAATCTTTGTGAAACACTCCCCTGGTTACAAGGGAACAAACGTAGATAGCAGACAAGTTGGGCGAAAAGGATCATGGGCAGGCACGTAGCCAGAGTTTGATGTTTGGGGGGGGGGGCACATGTAATCGATCGAGGTAATCTTGGAAATTTAGGGGGGGCACGTGCCCCCCCCCCCCCCCCCCCCCAGCCCGTGGCTACGTGCCTGATCATGGGGAAACCTCAACACATCCTCCCACAAAAATAGGGAGAAGAAAATTCTGTAAATTGGTTGAACAGTCTAAATTCATGATACAAATCGATTAGATGAGAGTAGCTCCATTTTAGGTGCGGGTGTTAGGTGCTGGTCCTAGTAGCGGCTCTTAGTCCCTCAGCAAAGCATTACTCTGCATTTTCCACTCATCACAACCCAGGTTTTGCAAATGGGCACATGGTATAGACGGTAATTCCCCTTATAATTCAGTGCCTTGTATTGAGGAAGCTTATATAGATATAACCAGGGTAAACTCTGTAGAACTTTGAGTGTCCCCTGAGATGGATACAATATGTGCAATATGATTTAGCTATTTTCATTTTAAGTCCTGGAAAAAAAGTGGCTGGTAAGTTTGAGAAAAGGGATATTAGGGACTTTTAGATTTGCGTGGACTGATACGTGTGACGTCCATTCAAGGCAGTGCATTAAAAGGACGTCGATCGTAGCATAGACCTCTTCGAGCGAATCTAAAAGTCCCTATTTCCTCCTCTGTAACAACCAATGCTCGCCCCAATATGATTAAACCGTAGACGGAACATGGACTGGTTACTGAAACAAAATTACATCTTTAAAATAGAAAAAAATGAACATGCCGAAACCCGGGACAGTTCAGAACTCATGCGAGTCCTCCGGGTGGTTTCGAACCAGGGACCTTTAGATCTTCAGTCTAACGCTCTCCCAACTGAGCTATTTCGGCTGTTGAAATATGTAGTAGAATATCCGCACATTGTCGCATAATACTGGCGAATTTTAACCCGGCGGTTGCGAATGGTGCAACCAAGAAAACATCCTTGACAATAACCGTACCAGGAAGTAAACAATATATTTTCGCGGATGTAATGAAGGAGACACAAAAATTGTTAAAGGTGAAATTCAAAGAAAATCACAAATATGTCAACTAATGTATCACTAGAAACTGGTAAGCTAACATATGGCCATCGTACAAGTTTTAGGTCAACTACATATCGGCTGATTTATAAAAATATAAATACAACCACCTCCATAGCAGCTGGGATATACAAGAGATTCGCTCCAAAAATAACGATGTTTTAATGACGTCACTATATGGACCAATACTGCCCAAGCAGACGACATCCCATAGAGAATGAACATAATTGCAAAGCTATGATTTGTCAAATTATAATGAATTTAGTGTATATAAATGTAATTGCATGTTAAACCATTCAAAAGGGGATATGACCCGATTCTGATAACCTAAATATTGTGCTTGTAAATACACAGGATAGGGGTTAATTAACAATCAAAGAAACTAGACTTTCAAATTGAAAACCCCCCGGAATGATATTAAGGACGGCATTTGTTCCCTCTTGAAACGCCGAACATACCGTGGTGTGTGCAGCTGAATATACAATGGCGTCTTATTTTGTTTGCGAGCTACAAATTCCTTTATTTTTGTATCGCTGCATTTGTCATCAAAATAAAACCATGCACGGGGTTTAGAGTGAGGCAATATATTATACATTTAGCCTGACGGTAGTGAAGTAAGAGAAAGAACTCAAGAGAAGATGAAAACACAGGCACTGAAAATGTGTGAGATGTCATGGGACACCGTCTGCTTGTGCAAATCATGTCCATACAGTGATCTCACACATCTCAGCAGCGTTCGAAGAGCTCTTCAGGTGCTATGCCGGGGCTGTATTTAAGCGTTTTGTAATTTATAATAACCGTTACTTCGAATGTTTCAAAGCAATACATTTTGATAACCTTGTCGAATCAAAGTTTCAACCTTGCAATAATGAAAATAAAGTTAGTTTTTAAAATCAATGAATATCTACTTTAAGGAAACATTAGGTTCAGTGTCTCATGATCCATCCTAGATCTATGGCATTTCCCCCTACCCCTCTAGTCCCCAACTGTGTCCATTTAAACATCTTCTGTATACAGGAAAACTACATCTTTCACGATCATGTCACCTGCTTATTACCCGAGAGAGTGCAAAGTGATAACCCCCTAGATCACCCTTCTGTGACACACTTGACTTGTCAGATGGTGGACACACGTCAAGAACTCACTGAAATATGACGCGTTAATAAAAGCGTGTCAATACCATGACTCTGCTTATGGATGAATGAAAGGAAGTGTGAAAGAAAGAAGAAGAAAAATGGCCAAGTCATGCTCACAGCGAAAGGGCAGCAAAGGGCAAGACTTATCATATGGGACTACACAACCCCGGTGGGGTCACCCCCCCCCCCCCCGCAGAGGGTGACACGTATGACCGTCACCACAAATAATAACCCCTTTTTGCGGTCAATTTCAAGGACATTTTGTGAAATTTAACCCCCCTTTTTACGTCAAAACAAGGACAAAATCGTACTTTGGAATACCCCTTTTTATAAGATTGTAAGGACACTTTCGCAAATTTACCCCTATTTTACCATGTTTCAAGGACAAGATATTTATTGCTTTTTGACTCGACTCGGCTCCGAGAATTTTTCTTCCCGGTTTTCTCTTTCCCTTTTCCTGACCCCTATTTATCAATTTCGAGGACACCTGTGCACCCCTATTTTCTATATTTGTCCGCGGACATTGCTTGAAATTGACCCCCTTTCCCCGCGATTTTGGTAACGGTCATGCGGTCCCTAAGTCACATTGAGTGACCCCACCGGGTACACAACACGAGGTACTTCTTGCCAGGCGCGTAGCCAAGGGGGGGGGGGCGGTGGGGGCGGTCGCCCCCCCCAAAACGCCGGCCAAAAAAAAAAAAGAGAGAGAAAGAGAAGGAAAAAAGTAAGAGGACGTAGGAAGAAAAAGGGAAAGGAGTCGAGAACGGTACAACGAATCGTCTTCTTTCTCTAATAAAACGTCAAAGCTTCCGCGCTATGCGCAGGAGGGGCGGACTGAATTCAGACAAGGATTATGAGTCGAGAAAGGTACAACGAATCGTCTCCTTTGTCTAATAATACGTCAAAGCTTCCGCGCTTCGCGCAGTAGGAGGGGGGGCTGAATTCAGACAAGGATTAATAGTCGAGAACGGTACATCGAATCGTCTTCTTTCTCTAATAAATTAATGAAACGTCAAAACTTCCGCGCTTCGCGCGTGAGGGGGACTGAATACAGATAAGGATTAAGGGTCGAGAAAGGTACAACGAATCGTCTTCTTTGTCTAATAATACGTCAAAGCTTCCGCGCTATGCGCAGGAGGGGCGAACTGAATTCAGACAAGGATTATGAGTCGAGAAAGGTACAACGAATCGTCTCCTTTGTCTAATAATACGTCAAAGCTTCCGCGCTTCGCGCAGTAGGAGGGGGGGGGGGCTGAATTCAGACAAGGATTAAGAGTCGAGAACGGTACATCGAATCGTCTTCTTTCTCTAATAAATTAATGAAACGTCAAAACTTCCGCGCTTCGCGCGTGAGGGGGACTGAATACAGATAAGGATTAAGGGTCGAGAAAGGTACAACGAATCGTCTTCTTTGTCTAATAATACGTCAAAGCTTCCGCGCTATGCGCAGGAGGGGCGGACTGAATTCAGACAAGGATTATGAGTCGAGAAAGGTACAACGAATCGTCTCCTTTGTCTAATAATACGTCAAAGCTTCCGCGCTTCGCGCAGTAGGAGGGGGGGCTGAATTCATACAAGGATTAATAGTCGAGAACGGTACATCGAATCGTCTTCTTTCTCTAATAAATTAATGAAACGTCAAAACTTCCGCGCTTCGCGCGTGAGGGGGACTGAATACAGATAAGGATTAAGGGTCGAGAAAGGTACAACGAATCGTCTTCTTTGTCTAATAATACGTCAAAGCTTCCGCGCTATGCGCAGGAGGGGCGAACTGAATTCAGACAAGGATTATGAGTCGAGAAAGGTACAACGAATCGTCTCCTTTGTCTAATAATACGTCAAAGCTTCCGCGCTTCGCGCAGTAGGAGGGGGGGCTGAATTCAGACAAGGATTAAGAGTCGAGAACGGTACATCAAATCGTCTTCTTTCTCTAATAAATTAATGAAACGTCAAAACTTCCGCGCTTCGCGCGTGAGGGGGACTGAATACAGATAAGGATTAAGGGTCGAGAAAGGTACAACGAATCGTCTTCTTTGTCTAATAATACGTCAAAGCTTCCGCGCTATGCGCAGGAGGGGCGAACTGAATTCAGACAAGGATTATGAGTCGAGAAAGGTACAACGAATCGTC
Source organism: Strongylocentrotus droebachiensis (assembly GCA_035222895.1). Lineage (NCBI taxonomy): Eukaryota > Metazoa > Echinodermata > Echinoidea > Camarodonta > Strongylocentrotidae > Strongylocentrotus > Strongylocentrotus droebachiensis. Next base: position 91,833 of record JAVYIG010002015.1, on the reverse strand, counting down.
TCCTTTGTCTAATAATACGTCAAAGCTTCCGCGCTTCGCGCAGTAGGAGGGGGGGGCTGAATTCAGACAAGGATTAAGAGTCGAGAACGGTACATCGAATCGTCTTCTTTCTCTAATAAATTAATGAAACGTCAAAACTTCCGCGCTTCGCGCGTGAGGGGGACTGAATACAGATAAGGATTAAGGGTCGAGAAAGGTACAACGAATCGTCTTCTTTGTCTAATAATACGTCAAAGCTTCCGCGCTATGCGCAGGAGGGGCGAACTGAATTCAGACAAGGATTATGAGTCGAGAAAGGTACAACGAATCGTCTCCTTTGTCTAATAATACGTCAAAGCTTCCGCGCTTCGCGCAGTAGGAGGGGGGGGGGGCTGAATTCAGACAAGGATTAAGAGTCGAGAACGGTACATCGAATCGTCTTCTTTCTCTAATAAATTAATGAAACGTCAAAACTTCCGCGCTTCGCGCGTGAGGGGGACTGAATACAGATAAGGATTAAGGGTCGAGAAAGGTACAACGAATCGTCTTCTTTGTCTAATAATACGTCAAAGCTTCCGCGCTATGCGCAGGAGGGGCGGACTGAATTCAGACAAGGATTATGAGTCGAGAAAGGTACAACGAATCGTCTCCTTTGTCTAATAATACGTCAAAGCTTCCGCGCTTCGCGCAGTAGGAGGGGGGCTGAATTCAGACAAGGATTAATAGTCGAGAACGGTACATCGAATCGTCTTCTTTCTCTAATAAATTAATGAAACGTCAAAACTTCCGCGCTTCGCGCGTGAGGGGGACTGAATACAGATAAGGATTAAGGGTCGAGAAAGGTACAACGAATCGTCTTCTTTGTCTAATAATACGTCAAAGCTTCCGCGCTATGCGCAGGAGGGGCGAACTGAATTCAGACAAGGATTATGAGTCGAGAAAGGTACAACGAATCGTCTCCTTTGTCTAATAATACGTCAAAGCTTCCGCGCTTCGCGCAGTAGGAGGGGGGGCTGAATTCAGACAAGGATTAAGAGTCGAGAACGGTACATCAAATCGTCTTCTTTCTCTAATAAATTAATGAAACGTCAAAACTTCCGCGCTTCGCGCGTGAGGGGGACTGAATACAGATAAGGATTAAGGGTCGAGAAAGGTACAACGAATCGTCTTCTTTGTCTAATAATACGTCAAAGCTTCCGCGCTATGCGCAGGAGGGGCGAACTGAATTCAGACAAGGATTATGAGTCGAGAAAGGTACAACGAATCGTCTCCTTTGTCTAATAATACGTCAAAGCTTCTGCGCTTCGCGCAGTAGGAGGGGGGGGGGGGGCTGAATTCAGACAAGGATTAAGAGTCGAGAACGGTACATCGAATCGTCTTCTTTCTCTAATAAATTAATGAAACGTCAAAACTTCCGCGCTTTGCGCGTGAGGGGGACTGAATACAGATAAGGATTAAGGGTCGAGAAAGGTACAACGAATCGTCTTCTTTGTCTAATAATACGTCAAAGCTTCCGCGCTATGCGCAGGAGGGGAGGACTGAATTCAGACAAGGATTAAGAGTCGAGAACGGTACATCGAATCGTCTTCTTTCTCTAATAAATTAATGAAACGTCAAAACTTCCGCGCTTCGCGCGTGAGGGGGACTGAATACAGATAAGGATTAAGGGTCGAGAAAGGTACAACGAATCGTCTTCTTTGTCTAATAATACGTCAAAGCTTCCGCGCTATGCGCAGGAGGGGAGGACTGAATTCAGACAAGGATTAAGAGTCGAGAACGGTACATCGAATCGTCTTCTTTCTCTAATAAATTAATGAAACGTCAAAACTTCCGCGCTTCGCGCGTGAGGGGGACTGAATACAGATAAGGATTAAGGGTCGAGAAAGGTACAACGAATCGTCTTCTTTGTCTAATAATACGTCAAAGCTTCCGCGCTATGCGCATGAGGGGCGGACTGAATTCAGACAAGGATTATGAGTCGAGAAAGGTACAACGAATCGTCTTCTTTCAAAGCTTCCGCGCTTCGCGCGGGAGGTGGGAAACTCCCCCCTCCCTGCACCCACCCCCCTAGGGAGCGCGCTACGCGCGCTCTTTAAGTGATTCGCACGCTTCGCGTGCTCACTACCGCCCCCCCTAAAATGAAATCCTGGCTACGCGCTTGCTTCTTGCTAATGAGAGTGTTAATGGGCTTTATGTGATCCTTCCCCTCGAAATGCTTGTACCTGTCAAATTAATTATCATGTAAAATGAAATGAAAAGAAACGACACACAGATTCTTAAAAACAACTAACATTGCAACGCCAGTGATTATTTGCACATTTCCTTCCTTAGACCACTGACCAAGCAAATGGTGGGGCAATGGGAGGGGCTGGGCTACCTGCCCCCACAACCTGCATAATAAGCTCTGTCACGTAGCAAAATGACAAACTTTAATAGGTAAAAATCCTTTTCTTTCCTCTCTCGGTTGACCCCTTTGTGCCCCAACTGAAAAAATCTTAGCTACGCCACTGCTAGACGCAGTAGATGCAACTTGACAGGTTCCTAAAAGATGGAAAATCAAGATGATTATGCGGTCGTATGCAGACGATCTTCTCGTCAGTCTCTACATGCTCTAAGAGCGGAATGATACATTGGTTTACCCAAAGACGCAGGTCTATACCTTGGGAGCTCTGAGGTTATAATCTTCCTAAACCACAAATTTGAGATTATTTCAAATTGAAAGGGATATACGTATATACTGTATTAATTTGGTAGTTCATAAAATTGCGTAGGAATCGAGATTTTGTGGGTGCTTATTACAAGTTATTATTTATAATCTTTGACAACATTTTGTTTCCATGATAAGACTCAAGATAGACAATCAAGGGCGGAAGGATATAACGGTTTAGTGAAATCACGTAGGAGCGGTTTATGAATTCACATGGGCATCATGGAGAGCATAGGCGGTATATGTGGGTGGAAATAGACTGTGTGTTGCTGTTGATACTTGATAACCTAAATTTCTGATGTAATGTAGTTCTAAAGATACCAAAGTATAGCTGGTTTTTAAATGTACGGGTAAAGAACTAGATGTCTCACTATTAAATCATGTCATTATTTTACATTAACTATAGGTTTTGTACCATGCAGCCAAACATAAGAACCAGCAGATCAAAATTGTATTCCACTATCATAGAAAAGCCTCTCAGATTAGCCTTAAAATGTGTAAAAATATTTTTGCAAAGGTGGGCTAACTGGATGTTTCGATTTAATTATAACCTTTTCTGTCTTTGAAGTTTGGAAGGAGCTCTAGTGGACCATTTAGAATGGACAAGAGGCATCAACCCCAACGATTTCATCCATGCATTCGTTTTTTTCTCCACACATGGAAGGTATTGCACCCTGGAAGGAAAGGGAGACTCCCATCTAGGACCAAAAGGGTTAATAAGGGGCTTGTTGCTGTTGTTGGTTTTTATGGCGTTTTCCATAGTCGTTTGATGATTTTCGCCATCATGGGCGTGTGTCCTTGAAGACGGCGAGAGGTCGATGAGCATCTCGTCACCATCTATTTACGCGTCTCTGCAGAGAGATGTACAGACGGGCGGCAGACGGTATAAGGGTTCAAATTGCGAAGGAGGAGGATGTGAGTGAGGGACTCCCACCCCTCCCCTGTCCTGGGAGCTCGTCCCCCGTAAATTGTGAAAATAACCCGATTTTAGGTAGCATAATGATGATGATAATGACTTTGCGCCATGTCTTTGCAGAAGATTTGGCTTTAAGCATGTCATGTGAGTTATATTCGATACTAAATACTATTTTGTAGTCGTTACCCTGGTGGTCAGCGATTTCCCAGTTATTCTTTAAAGTGTTGTAAGAATCCATAGGTTCCACACGGATTCCCATAAATAAAGCAAATCTTGTTACGGCTTCTCACATATCGTCCCTTGGTCCTGATAAGAACCCACGCTCTCAATATCACTCATATATCTGGATTATAGACTATCAAGATCAATAACACCTTCATAAGACAATGTAATCATGGTCGCGATCATGAACGTGACATTGGTGTATGGAAATCCATAAGGGGGAATAGCCAAGATAATGAAGCGCTAGCTGATGACACAATCCTTGTCATATTCTCCTATCTCACTCACTCGCCATTCAACCCTTCATCGTAGCGCCCAATCACCATGATTACTCGATTCGGTGGTTTGCGGAAACCCTCGGAGACCCCCTCATGATTCATCGGATAGAAGATGCTATTGTCTCTGTCCTGCCCCTTGAGAGCCCGACTTGCGTCAAAACTCTGCCACTTGATATCAATTTCCTTTCTTCTTAATTTGACATCGAAGGGCTTGCCTTTTGGCATGTCACAAATAGGGATCCCGGATTCTCTGGAGGGGGTGGAGGGGGGGGGGGGAGAGGGGGGTGGGGGGGGGGGGGGTGGTTCGCACTACAGCCCGAAAAATCTGTGACAAGCACCATCGCCATCACCACCACAACCGCAAAAAAACATCAGCAGCAGCAACAGCAGAAACATCAGCATCATCAACAACAACTACGCAAAAACAAAGGTTGCAATTTTTAAAAAGTTGCATATTCGAGGGGCTTAAACTGTTCCGGGGGCACATTTACGGGAGCATTCTACGTTTTTATATTTAATAATAAAGTGGTTGTTATGCCAGCCTGGGTTTTTGTTCCTGGGGGAGAGGGAGGGGCACATTTCCCCGGGTCAATAAATCCGCCCTTGAATACAATTTGTGAGGAGAGATTCCCTATTTTGAAAGAAAATAAAACGGCTTTGCAGTAATGGCGAGTGAGTGAGATAAGAGAAAGATTAAGAGAAATGACAAGGATTGTGGCATCAAGCTTGTATTTTCAAGACAATAGAATGGGATACGATGAAAATATGGGGCTCTTGTTCTAAAGGTTCCTGATTCGAATCTCAGACTGGGAGTCTTGTTTCAGATCGGGGTATAGTGTTTGGCTTTGTAAGACATGAATGGTGTAAGACTTGATCGACAGATGCCCTTGGAGAGACAGGTAACAACAGGCATGCAAGCTTTAGGATTTAATGGTTTAAAATGCGGCCACAGGATCGGGGGTTGACAATTACATGGCTTAAAAGATTTGTCTTACAATCACCTGTCGAATCAGAGAGAAAACTACTCTTGGAAAACAATGGATGTTATCGACAAGAAATACTGTATAACATCACCTCTCTTTCTTTCTTTCTTTCTTTCACGCTCTTAAATTATTGAATAAATGTCATCTGTAACTCAATCTTCTCTCCCCTTCTTCCTTTATCTCCCTTTCTTTCTCTCTCCCTCTCTATTTCATTCTCTCTTTTTTTCTATCTCTATAAATCTTTCTTTCTTTCTCTTTATCTTTCTTTGTCTCTCTTAAATATCTTTCTTTCTCTCTCTGTCTTTTTTTTTGTCTTTCTCTAATTCTTGTTTGTCTCTCTCTTCCTTTCTCTATCTCTTCCTTTCTCTCTATTTCTTTCTCTGTCGTTCTTTCTCTCTCATTCTTTCTCTCTCGTTCTCTCTCTCTCATTCTTTCTCTCTCTCTCTCTCTCTCTCTCTCTCTCTCTCTCTCTCACTTTCTCTCTCCCTCTTTATCTCCCTCGCCCCTCTCTGATGTGTATGAACAGAATGATAAAGCTGAATGTATTGATAGGGGATGTATCAAAATATGCTAAGAAAAGAGGTGTATCATTTAGCGTGAACAACTAAAGTGATATTTGGACATTAATAATTTCGTAATGCATGTAGACAAAGATGTAACCAAATAAATTTACTATACGAACTTACATTGAAAATCTTTTGAATTACACAGACCTTCAAAGACTTTAAAACTTTTAACCCATTAAAGAAAACAACACATTACTTGCCCGAATACGCAATCCCGATTGGTTGAAAATCAAGTTATAATCTTTTTAGTTGCATTTGCGCCCATACAACAGAAGACACCACTTTGCGTTTGTTTTGATGGTGAAGATACGAGCATATTCGAGATAGAAAAGTTTTCAGAATACCGCCTCAGGAAGGAGGGATAAATGTAAGATAGAATGAAGCTAACATAATTATACAAGGGTACAGTAAACGTTCTTTAAACGCAAGTCAACGTTCTATAAAACGTTTTAAAGTCCTCGTTTCGCGAACGTCTTGAGAACGCTGTTATTTCATGGTGCATAGTAGCATCGTCTAATAGCGAAACTTCTATTTTTGGGTCCCACGTATTTTTTTTGTCTAACGATTCATGAGGAGCCTGGATGTTGCGGTTTTTAAACAATAGTAGCAAGGCCTCCGACCGAAAATATATTAAATAACATGAGCTTTTACTCTCATGTCACCTACGTAATCATGACGTTGATGAAGTACCCCTGCATTAGTTACTCACATATTCCAAGCTACATCCAGGGGCAGAATATTCTTGCCATATGACCGGGACAGGGGATGGAGAGGGGGCCGGAGAGGGGTGGCGGTGCCTTACCAGGGAACGGATGGACTGAACTGATAAACTGGCAAATTGTTAGACCCCAAACAACAAAAAATCGCTTAAAGTTTGCCTTAAAGTGAAGACGGTTGCCTATCATTATAATTTGGGTGAATGAAAGAATGTGAGAAGAAATTATGCGGGTTTTTGTATAACGCAATAGTCTTCTTTCCAAACCAATACATTTGCCTTCGGGTAAATAAAGCATAATAATATCAAGGCAAACAAGTTATATACTTAGGAATGCATTTGTACAAGTACATGCACACAGCTGAAATAGCGAACACCTTTCTTCGCATATCGCCCACATACGCGTGACGTCAGAACAGTACTTTAAAATAGGGGTAGTCAGAAAAAGAAAATGATCCGATCAGGAATAATATTCCGTTTGAACAGTCACGTGAAGAATCCCATGATTAAATTCTTTTTGGTCAAATGAAAGAAAGTTTGTACATCAGATATGTGCAGCTTGTGACCTCTAACTTCATCCTTTGTGACGTAAAATGAACTCTGACGACAGATTACTTGCCGCTTATGTTTCCAATGTATGCATGGATAGCAAGAACGCTGACTACTAGGTGCTTATTGCCAGAAATAACATGAACTGCGGGCTAAAATTGATTACTTCCATGTCTAATCATGACATGACATACATTATTGGGTACTGTTCTATAATAAAAGGAATTGTTATTCTATTGATCAACGAATAGACCTAGGCTATATGAAAATAGTAATAAATATCATGATAAATAGCTTTTTTTTTTTTTCTTCAACCTTTTCCTCGCCTTTTTTGCTTTAAAAAAAAAAAAAAAAAATCTAATGATTGGGTCCTAGTTTCAAATGAATTATTTTTGATATAGCGAGATCTACTTCATTGATGATCTCGCAGTTTCTCCAGTAGTAATGCCGTATGTCTATTGACGCTTAATTCATATGTGTAGAGGTGTCGCGGTCGAGTGGTTCAGCACTTGATTGGAAATGAAAAAGTCATGGGTTCGATCCCCGACACGGCACCAATGTCCTTTGGAAAGACATTAATCTACATTTGCCACTCCATACCCAGATAGAAAAAATGGGGAACTAATATAAATATAAATTGCATGCCCTCACGGTAACCATAGTAATCCCCATGGAGTGAAAATGGTACACATTGGGTGGGCGAATGAATCCGACAACCGGGGTTTAATATTTGTAAAGCATTTCCCGTTTTTTTAAAATATCTGAACCAACGTTACTCTTACACAAATCAACGAAACTTGAGATCGAAACGTAAAACAAATTTTCTGGATTTGGGTACACCCCCTCAAGTTTATTAATGAATCATGATGTCATTTCGCCACGTTACACTAAGAAACACAAGTAACATTTGACAGATAAGGGCGGCTTTTGAAAGGTCTCTAACTTTAGTTTCGCCCCTTTGGGAAAACCATAGTTCCTTCCTCAATTCTCCCCTTTCTGCACGTGACTCACGCTGCCTGATCACGTGGTTAAAGTTAGAACACAGTTTATATGCCAAGATAAAGACGTCATGACTACTCAGTGGAAAGTAATTAAACCCAAAGTTATCTGAAAAAACAATGCATGTAATTTTGTGAGGGGTGAAACATTTTTGCAAATGAGTGCGTGTGCGAGAGAGAGAGAGAGAGAGAGAAAGAGAAAGAGAGAGAGAGAGAGAGAGAGAGAAAGAGGGAGAAAGAGAGAGAGATATGGGGGGAAGGGGAAGGGCGGGGGGAGGTGCGGAGCCGCCCGTTCGAAATTTATATTTAGCATTTTAGTGAAAAAAGTTGTTGTTGTCGATACCGCTTGTTTAATTGTTTTTTGTTCCGCCTTTGTGTCTCGCCTTCTCCATCTCCCTTTTTTCTTTCTTTCTCTCTCTCTCTCTATTTCTCTCTTCGTGTATCCCCCTTCTCACCCCTTCGTCTCTCTCTCTCCCTCTCTCTCTCTCTCTCTCTCCTTCGCGTATCCCCATCTCTCTCTTTCTCACCCCTCCGTCTGTAGTAGGTCCATGGTCTCTCTCTCTCTCTCTCTCTCTCTCTATTTCTCTCTCTTCATGTATCCCCCCTCTCTCTCTCTTTCTCACCCCTCCTCTCTATATCTGTCTATGTCTCTCTTTCTATCTGATTCTCTTTCCTTCCTTCTCTTTTTCTTTCCCTAAAACTTACATTTTTGCACAACTATTCCATATTTTAGGGAGAGTTTCATAATACCTTGAGCAGGCTAAATATATTCGAATACGTCACTATGGCATGTAAAACAAAGTTTGTTCTCCTTTCCGCATTCTACCTGCGTCAATGGGAAATCGAATACAGCAACATTTCCATTCTCGATATCTGACTTCCTTCTCAAAAAACATTCCTTACAAAAATAACCCCCTTTTCCTTCTTTCGATTTAAGATCTGAACCATCTACAAAAATAAATCACCAGACAGATGTCAGATAAGAATAAGTGGGTTCCCTGATTAAAATCTAGTGAGCATAATTTTTTTTTCTTTCAACTCTCTGATTATCATGCTTTTTTACTAAACGAAGAGCTAAATCATTGTGAGGACCATTCGTAAAAAATATATTTCATTGAACATTAATTTATTCAGTTTATTTCTTTCTTTCTTTCTTTCTCAATGAGCAACACTGAGTCAAAGAGTTGCGTCTGCGACGGACTAGAAACTGCGTCTGGACCCTTCCTGCGTTTCCTGCGTTTCCTGCCTGAACCAATACTCTCATGTTCGATGAAAAATCTAGGAACAAATGTTTCTGATGTAAGATTGCATAATATGTTTTACATGGACCCCATGCTGATCTATATACTCAACTTTATTCCAACCAATAACAATTATCAGTATAAAAGGATCAAAATTCAATTACGTTACCTCAAATATTTTCTAATTAAAAAAATATGGAAATACCATATGTGAGCATTCTTTTTCATTTGGCGAGATGATCCGAAATTGTGTTCATTGTAAAAATGTCGAGAAATAATTCCATCTATCTCAAGCGTCTGGTGTTATAAGCAATCGTGTCAAAGAGATAACTCATCAACTCAGTAACAGAACCAGTTGGACAGAAAAGCTGTCTATTTCTGTTGTCCGCTATCTATTGACTGTCTATTAACCTTTCTTTATATCAAATGAGTTAATGGAACACTCACTGCCTCGGAAACGGTTAATTTAGAGGGTAATTTCAGCAGACCAACTCACCAATTCAAGAGCATCAGATCTGAGAATACCCCAACAGTCATGAGACGTTTCTTGACTTGTTGAATAGATGTGACCAGACACGTTTGTTATTATATAATGAATGACAAGACAATGACTAGGACATAAACCGGCAATCACACCTCAGATGTCCGAAGGTGAAGGTGGTGACGGGGGAGGGGGGGGGGGGGGGCAGCGGTGGAATGACGAACAGGCTTATCCAGTCCTCCTCACCTGTGTTTATGTGGCTCTACTTAAAGGCACACTGTCCTACTTGTAGCTACTTGCTCCCTCTACAGAAAGCTTCCCCAATCGGTGCCTGTTTGGTCCCCCATGATCCTCTTTTTCTTATGTTAAATGAGAGCTGAGTTAATGAGATAGCCATCTGTCACAGTGACCTCGCTGGCTCGCTGGGTGATCTAATCCCTTCTGACTGAAGTAGTAAAGCCTGCCTTTAAATGTATCAAATCTGTACCTGGGCATCGATCTCCAAGCTGTTTGTCCCATGCGTTACATCTAAAGGCTATTATTCTATCATTGTATGTAGCTTGTTTATAGAGCTTGGATCAGATCAGGTATGAAAGTGAAATTACATAATTCTTTGATGTTAATAACTAATGTTTAGAACAGCATTTTACCTAGTTTTGTCTGTGATCCAGAGTGTCCCAATACCAAGAAATAAACCCTTAGTATGAAAATGCGTCGTTAAGTTTCAAATCATACAATAAATTACTCCGTTATCACCTCCAATGAGAACAAAAATCGAACATTACGTACAGGCCTACCATCGCAATATCAATGGTATTCTGAAGTACTCGCAATGACTTCATTTCATAAAAAAACTGTATATAAGTTATTCTTTGTCGTCTATTATTAAGTAAAAATGAATAGATAAAAAAATACAGAGAATATAATATAACTGTTATAGTCTAAGAGTGGTTTTAAACCAGTAACCTTTACCAAAGATGTCAAAACTCGCTGAAAAGTAACATGTATGCATGTAATTGGACAACACGCTGTTTAGTCTTCACTTATATCATATGCTGCATATGTAAAAGATGAAAATGTCTATTGAACAGGGAGAAATTGTAAAAGATGAAACTATAGTTTGAACTGAACACTCATAGTATGCGGTTCTAAATTGATATCAAATTTATCATTTTGACAAAGATGGAATGACGAAAATGGCAAAAACATGTGGAGCGATGTGTGCAGTCAAAAAATAATTTTTGATTGGATTAGATTGGATTGGAAAATCAGCCATGATCTATTTTGAACGTAACTTAGATCAGGTGGTGGATGCGAAAACCTAATATGTTCGAAGTCATGACCAGAGATACCCTTAAATGCCTCAAATCGGATCTATCCGGTTCAGGCTCGCTTTACATCAAACCACCAATATTCCTAATCAATTCTGACAATATGTTGATAACCAAGAGCTCTAAACGTCCATTACTGGGTCGAAAGTGTCAGAATTCGTCAGATTGTCCACTCATGTGTCCACACATGTTTATCCTTCCAATACTGAAACGAAAATTAGTAGCAGAAGTTGAATCTACCACAACACATCTGCGATCAACAACTGGAAGAACACAACGGCTAACAAATATTAAATTCTAAGTAAATTGATTAAAATTCCCTACATGTACAAGTAGGGGATCACTCTGTATTTCTTGTGAGAGAATATCAATATTGGATCTTAGGAATGAGGGAGGGGGGGGGGGGGGAGGCCTGTGCCTCCACCTCTACGATAACCCCAATATGGCGTACCCCAACACACACACACTTGTGCCCATGTACATGGTGTATTTTTGTGCTTCTGGCACATATTTGGGATTTAACAATTAAAAAAAAGCAGAGAGAAAAAATAAAGAAAAGCGCATCAACGTCAGTCACTGTGTGATTATTTTTTTCTAGTCATTTTTTAAATTGTGCTCCTTGTAGCAAAACCCTGGACCCGCCCCTGAAAAACAACAACAATGACAACTATGTTACAATGATAGCACATGCAACAAAAATAAACGATCAACAGGAATTGTAATGACATATTTCATACTCCGAAAGGCAAGGGGATATAGCTCAGCGGTAGAGCGCTCGCTTTGCATGCGAGAGGCCTCGGGTTCGAACCCCGATATCTCCAGACACAGTTATTAATTTTATTATAGCGCTTAGAGACTTCGGTGGTAAGCGCCGTATAAGCACCGGTTTTAGAATTATTATTATTTATTAATAGCAATCATTGATTTCTTTGACAATATTTAAAACACCGAACGTTTTGATTGATCAATAAATGTTGGTTTATCAACGATTGTGCTAGAACGAGAATTGATAAATAAGAACTCCATCTGTCGTTTGTAAAATCTTTTAGGGCAGATCAACAACAACAACAATAGCCAAGGTAAAAAATAAATTAACAGCAACAATAACAACAAAAACAGAAGCATCAACAACAACAGCAACAGAAACAACAGCAACAACATATATTTTTAAACAACAACTTTCGACTATTTAAAGCATCTTTATTGCCAGATACTCGTGATTGTAGCCAATCTCCTTTAAAAGATTGCGGCAATGTTCATGTAAAAAAAACCTTGTAAGGCATGCTGCCATGTGGCCCTTGGAGGGATATCGTTTCTTTCAGGACGGAAGCAACGTAATGAAATTGGGAAGGCGTTTGAAGGGTCTTTCGCAAGCAGACATCCGAAGGCCTAGGAGGTTTGCGGATCTTGTGAGCTATTTTGGGGTTTAGCTGACGTTATGAGGAACACTGCGGTAGACAGTCCCCTGTGGAACTCGCAACAATTTGTGTCTAAGATGTTATCATGCCAACGACAGTATCGTGTTTTTTTTGCTTTGTAAAGATGACATGTCAAAACGTTTTGAGAGAATAAAAAAAGACAAAAACCTAAACATGCTGCAGATTGAATCAATACACGTATGTTGAATATTATCTATAGTGTCCTGACGATATTTAGAATACACCGGACCAATCCAAGTCCCCTATTTACATAAAATGTGTATGATGAAACGCGATGGATTCTTATTTTAATTTAATCTCCTCGCAAAATTGTCTTCACCTACAGTAAAGATAATTTCGTAATTTAACTAAACTGAATTTAGGAGATGTAACGGATATATGAGCCGACATGATACAGGGGCGTGTCTTTAATCAGTTTAAGGAGCATCGAACATCGTAATTCTATCCATGTGCCATTAATAGGTTATCATTAATCTTCAAGGAACTTTCACAATAGTGTTTCATCTTCTCATCTAGTTCGATTCTCCACAGTCTAGCGCCATCTTTGAATCTGAATCTGATATGTACCTTTAAAAAAACATTCGAAAGGCCATTTCAATTTTACAGCATTCTCTCATCAATGTATTTGGACATTGTTTTAGAATAATACACATTACAAAAAAAAAATATATAATTTGAACATAAAATATAGATAATGGATAATACCACCCAATATCGACGCAATGAATGCGAATTGCTCGTAAATTGCAATTAGAACCATAATCATGTTCCGTTCCTGGTCCTGTTTATTGAAGGGGGTATCGTTGACCACAAAGACGTTAGTGTTCGAGAGATTTAACTAATTTAAACTAATGCGACAGACCAAGTGTCATACGTTGTTTTTAGCGTATAGTTAGCAAGGACAAGGAGCAATCCACTGGGTGGCTGCCCCTCCATTATGTAGTGTACAATTTCGATTACAATTTCAATTTCAAATCCATATATATCCCTCGGAAATAATAATAATAATATTAATAATAAAAACGCTCTGGGTAAATTAAAGCGCTTTCTCTCGAACACCAAAGTCTCTAAGCGCTATAAAATGAACGTGGGTCTGGAGATATCGGGGTTCGAACCCGAGGCCTCTCGCATGCAAAGCGAGCGCTCTACCGCTGAGCTATATCCCCTTGCCTAAAGTTTGTTCGGATTACGTCATTCAAATTGCCTTTTTTAATTGGATTTTTTTATTTTACGAAAATCAACTTCCAATATTGTGTATCTCTCTAGGATGGTTATAACTTTGACATTTCGAGTTTAACATTTTTAAGTAAAGCAGTAGAGGCACAATATGTGAATCTAGGGCATTCGTATAAACCCAATTGAAAAAATAACGGTATAAGCAAAGACCTTAGATTATTCTCTGGTATATTAGTCAGTTGTACTGCAATTTTATAAACAATGCTATCTTTATTAAATATATTTGTGGCTTCCACCCAGTAAATAAGATCGATTGATCGATAATAATTGAAAATTTCTCCCAGGAAGCATTACATTTATAAAATGCTATCTTTGATGTAGGGAAAAAAACACGAATATTGTCATATTCCCCAGCAGACACTTTGACCTGATGTATACTTATCCGCGATTGACTTGGATTCGATTTAAAAATCGCCATTATTGAACTCAATGACAATTCAGAACCATATATATATATCCCACGGAAATAAAAATAATAATGATAATAAAAACGGTTATTTTTGAAGCGCTTTAATTCCACCGAAGTCGCTAAGCGCTGTAAAATGAATGTGGGTCTGGAGATATCGGGGTTCGAACCCGAGGCCTCTCGCATGCAAAGCGAGCGCTCTACCGCTGAGCTATATCCCCTTGCCTAAAGTTTGCTCGGATTACGTCATTCACATTGCCATTTTAATTGGATTTTTCTGATTTTACGAAAATCTTTGCGATCGTGTTCGATGATAAAGTATGAGAAAATGAACTTCAAACGCCAAACTCATTTTACTCACAACCCCCGAGATTTCATCAACTTCCAACATTGTGTATCTTACCAGGATGGTTATAAGTTTGACATTTCGAGTTTAACATTTTTAAGTAAAGCAGTAGAGGCACAATATGTGAATCTAGGGCATTCGTATAAACCCAATTGAAAAAATGACGGTATAAGCAAAGACCTTAGATTACTCTCTGGTATTAGTCAGTTGTACTGCCATTTTATAAACTGTGCCTTCACAATGCTATCCTTGATATAGGGGTACAAGAAATCTAACCGGATATTGTCAGATCTCCCAGCAGACACTCTGACCTGTATACTTATCCGCGATTGACTTGGATTCGATTTAAAAAATTGCCATTATTGAACTCAATGACAATTCAAAATCATATATATATCCCACGGAAATAAAAATAATAATGATAATAAAAACGGTTATTTTTGAAGCGCTTTAATTCCACCGAAGTCGCTAAGCACTGTAAAATGAATGTGGATCTGGAGATACCGGGGTTCGAACCCGAGGCCTCTCACATGCAAAGCGAGCGCTCTACCGCTGAGCTATATCCCCTTGCCTTTCGGAATATGGAATATGTCATTAAAATTGCCTCTTTCAATAATTTGATTTTTTTTTTCTTCCTGATTTTTTCTGATCGTGTTCAGTGAAAAAGTTCTGTGATCTTTCAACGTCAAACTCATTTTCCTCACAAACACCAAGATGTTCACAATTCCAAAATTGTGTCTCTCGTCCGTGATGGTTAAAAGGTTGAATGTATATAGTCAGACCATGTAGATTAACATTTGGAAGTAAATTAGTATATATAGGCAAAATATGTGAATCCAGGGCATTCGAATGAACCCAATTAAAAAAAATGTAGGTATCAGCAAAGACCTTAGGTTACTCTCTGGTATATTCAGTCAGTTGTACTGCAATTTTATAAACTGTGCATTTACAATGCTATCTATAGGGATAGGCCTACAACATAACAAAAAGCACCCGGATATTGTCATATTCCCCAGCAGACATAAAATTTTGACCTGTATCCTCGTTTCGAGATTGACTTGGATTTGACTTAAAATTAAAAATCACCATCATTCAAATTCTAATCAAATCATTTATTTCCAAAACTCCAACATCATTGAACTCAATGACAATTTAAGACCATATATATATATATATATATCCTACGGAAATAATGAAAAAACGGATCTTCCCACCGAAGTCTCTGAGCGCTATAAAATTAATATGAGTCTGGAGATATCGGGGTTCGAACCCGAGGCCTCTCGCATGCAAAGCGAGCGCTCTACCGCTGAGCTATATCCCCTTGCCTTTCGGAATATGGAATATGTCAATAGAATTGCCTCTTTCAATAATTTGATTTTTTTTTTTCTTCCTGATTTTTTTCTGATCGTTTTCGGTGAAAAAAGTTCTGTGATCTTTCAACGTCAAACTCATTTTCCTCACAAACACCAATATGTAATCAACTTCCAACATTGTGTATCTCTCCATGATGGTTATAAGTTTGAAATTAATGTATGTAGACAATGTAGATAAACATTTTGAATTAAAGCAGTATAGGCAAAATATGTTAATCTAGGGCATTCGTATAAACCCAATTTGAAAAATTAGGGTATCATAGCAAAGACCTTAGATTGCTCTCTGGTATTAGTCAGTAATTGTACTGCAATTTTATAAACTATGCCTTCACAATGCTATCTTTGATGTAGGGATAGGCCTACAAAAAAAACACGAATATTGTCATATTCCCCAGCAGACACTTTGACACTTTGACTCATCCGAGATCGACTTGGATTCGATTTTAAAAGCGCCATTATTGAACTCAATGACAATTCAAAACCATATATATATCCCTCGAAAATAATAATGATAATAAAAACGGTTAATTTAAATCGCTTTAATTTCACCGAAGTCTCTAAGCGCTGTAAAATGAATGTGGATCTGGAGATATCGGGGTTCGAACCCGAGGCCTCTCGCATGCAAAGCGAGCGCTCTACCGCTGAGCTATATCCCCTTGCTTTCGGTGTACGGAATATGTCATTAAAATTGCCTCTTTTAATAGTTTGATTTGTTTTTCCTGATTTTTTTCTGATCGTGTTCGGTGAAACAGTTTTGTGATCTTTCAACGTCAAACTCATTTTCCTCACAAACACCAAGATGTAATGAAATTCCAATATTGTGTATCTCTCCATGATGGTTATAAGTTTAAAATTAATGTATGTAGACAATGTAGATAAACATTTTGAATTAAAGCAGTATAGGCAAAATATGTGAATCTAGGGCATTCGTATAAACCCAATTTGAAAAATGACGGTATAAGCAAAGACCTTAGATTACTCTCTGGTATATTAGTCAGTTGTACTGCAATCTTATAAACTGTGCCTTCACAACGCTATCCTTGATGTAGGGGTACAATAAATCTAACAGGATATTGTCAGATCTCCCAGCAGACACTCTGACCTGTATCCTCGTTCTGAGATTAAGTTGGATTTGGGTTGAAATTGCCATTCTTAGAATTGAATGTCTATTCTCATCATGCTCATATATTGTTAAATCAATTGCATTTGAAAAACAAATGAAAGTGTGCAGTTAAAGTGCGTTTTTTTTCTTCAAATTCTGATTTTGGTTGGTTATGTTTTGTTGTATCTTGTTTGCCATTGAGTTCGTATCTCAACAAGAAGGCCACAAATTGAAGAACATGGGGGTAGAATAAGCGTATTCGGACACCTACCCTCTGGACAACTACCCCCGGATAACCACTCCTAGAATAACCACCCTCTAAAATAGGACAACAGACTGCCCCCTAGGGCAACCATCTTTTAGGACAACTACCCCCTAGGACAACTACCCCCGGAAAACTACCCCCGAATAACTATCCCCTAGAATAACCACCCTCCAAGACAAGTACCCCCAGACAAGTACCCCCTAGGGCAACCGACTTTTAGGACATAATTTATACCTCCTTGAATTGAGAGTAAGGTGAATGAACCACTATATGTAACGGCACCTCTGCTGCATTATTTCTTTCACTTTATTGTTTCATATTCTACAATTTACAATGATTTTACAAAACGCAAGGTCTACAAACAAACATTAAGGATAACAGTTTATCAGGGTAAATATTTTTAAGATTTTATTTGCATTAGGAGTACATAAAAACTGACTAGATTTTGACGGCAGATTACACTGGAATATTAGGAAAGATTTTGTCATGTCCACCTGTCTATTCTTTCCTTCGTCTGACCCTCTGCATAGTTTAGGGTAGTTGACACAATTTGATTAGGATATTGATAATTACCTGGAATTGAAGGCTAAACGCCGGACATATTCATATTTACAATGATTTCACGATATTAAAGGCAGGTCTACGAACAAACATCATTTCAGAGGCTAGAGCAGAAGGCGAGTACCTCATATCAATTTATAAATCATGCAGTATCAATCAAAAATACTGAACTAAAAAGAAGAGTTAAATATGGACAAACATAAGGGTGAAAGCTACGCTTGTTTGTAATTGACCCCAAAAGGGTATAAGTTTTTTGTTAAATGCATGGAGTTTTAAAATCATATCACGCTCGTGAGAGAAATTATGTTTCACCTTTCACGAGAAATGATTTCAATACCATACGAACAGAAAGGTTTATTAAATATGACATAATGTTAATTTCCTTGGCTTAAAGAAGATTGGTTATAACTGTCAATTATGACTGTGATAGATAGCAAGCTGAAAAATAATAAAGCCTTCTATATTAACCGTATAGTAGCATGTCATTCATAACGACCATACGGGAAGATATTAATTATTCACTCGAACAATCGCAAGTGCAAAGAAGAGTATGACGACAAACATCAAAGAGAGTCACTGACAAGTGAAGAAAATTCTTTATCAATTTGGGTATGAATGGTAATAAAGTAAAGGAACGCTTGTCGTACTTTTTATCGAAATCACGCTCAGATCTAGAACAAGATCATATTTTTAAGAACTGGTCAAATATCATTGATATTTACAGTAACTGTAATTATGGAAATTAGTGTAAGTAAAGAGGGTATACATCCGGGAACTATCGTATTGGAAGCAGGGGTAAGGAGGGGGCAATTTACCCCTCCTTATATATTTCCGCCCGAGAAGAAGAATAGCAGCCTCGTTAACTAGTTTTTCACGAAGTGACGGTAGAATGAAAATCGCATACAATGTGCGTGACGATTTTCCTCACTACCGTCACTTCGTGAAAATAGGGACGTGGGTTGGGAATCACTGAAACGCATTAAAGGTTATTTTCAAAGTCCTTATTTTTCTCCCTCAAATAAATAACTTGGGGCGATGCCCCTGACCCGAAACGCAAATCACAACCCTTTTACAAAAAAGTATATGGATCAAACTAAGTTGAATTGTTCTGCCCCCTCCTGAGGATAAGGAGTACGAATACGCTTCTGCAACGAGCAACCCATATCAAATATCTTATCTTCAGAGACCGATATTTATAGTTATTTTATATTTCATAGTTATCGTCATGATCATATATTATATTTCATATTTTTTATTATCAAAAAAGGGTCAACCTTTATATTAGGATTATGTTTCCTTTCAGGTTGCAACCTATTCGGTTTATTTTATGTCCTTGTCCAATATGTTCTTAACGTGTATTTTATGTTATAATAATAATAATAATAATAATGATAATATTTTAAAGTCCACTCCAAATTTTATTAAGTTAAACCGAAAATGGGAATTCTTTTTGCCCAATTGATCGTGAGTCTGGCAGCCACTGAGCAGCGCCAGGTCGACGTTGCCCTATCCCTTATTGTTTAACGCCAAACAAGGTAGCAGCAACTCCCGTCTTTTAACGTCTTTTTAACTTAATAAAATAAATTAAATTGAATTAATTTGAATTATTACTGATATATGACTGGCTCTAAATAAAACGTTACACCTCCACTTTTGTGGAAAAGTTTTAACGTTCAGAATGTCGTGATGTAAAAGCAATCCGTTGATGAATGACTAAGAAATTAAGTTTTTTCCTGGGGCGCGGATATGATTTCGCGCTGAGTTGGAAAGATATTAATAGTACACCAATTCTAAATTCCATGGTGAAACATTAATGTCTGTGTAGACCGTTAAAGTTTATACCCCGTATGGATTATTTTAGACAAGAGTAAAATGCACTCTAATGGGAAGTCGTCAACTACCGTGACTTTTATAGATGACTTTTCATCAACACGGGAACAAACTATCCCATCTATGGAAAAGAAATATCCCGTTTTTTTTCTAATAGGAAATGTAATTTAAATGTTGCTATTTTCATCCGAACCCATGCTCTGCTAAAATGATTGCACAATCAATGCACAATGCTCATTCTTACAAAAATCGATGCTGAAACAAAGTTAATTTTCGATAATGGTAATTCAACTTTCGCATTTCACACAATGTTTCATTGGCAATCACATCATCTAAAGTTATAAACATCTAACCTACTTTAGTCGATGTCATTGTCATGGGCATATTCCGACGATGTCGGTCAAGTTGGTGTTTTCTTTTTACTTAGTTGCCATGACAACACTATCCAGATTTCTTTTGTTTCCTGCTTGACAACTCTTTGATCTGGAGAAAAAAAGTTTCGGTCAGCCAAGAAAGGATTTCCTCACCCTGCCGAAAGATTCGGTGAAATGAGACGAAAATTGCACATCAACAAGGCTAATGCAAATGAATGCTACGGTATAGTCACGTATCTAACTGTCTAGTTGCCCTTCAATACGTTATCATATTTCTATAACACAAGAAACCGTGTGTTACATTTAGAAATACATTGTCATTCAATAATCAAAATGTAAAAATTGAATGACATTCTTAAACGTAAGAATTGATTTTCATCTGTTTCCCTCTTCTCCGTCTCCTCCTCTTCCTCCACCTTCTTCATCATTCTCTTCGTAGTCTTCTTCTTTTTCTTCTTCTTCTTCTTCTTCTTCTTCTTCTTTTTCTTCTTCTTCTTCTTCTTCTTCTTCTTCTTCTTCTTCTTTTTCTTCTTCTTCTTCTTCTTCTTCTTTTTCTTCTTCTTCTTCTTCTTCTTCTTCTTCTTCTTCTTCTTCTTCTTTTTCTTCTTCTTCTTCTTCTTCTTCTTCTTCTTCTTCTTCTTTTTCTTCTTCTTCTTCTTCTTCTTCTTCTTCTTTTTCTTCTTCTTCTTCTTTTTCTTCTTCTTCTTCTTCTTCTTCTTCTTCTTCTTCTTCTTCTTCTTCTTCTTTTTTCTTCTTCTTCTTCTTCTTCTTCTTCTTCTTCTTCTTCTTCTTTTTCTTCTTCTTCTTCTTCTTCTTCTTCTTCTTCTTCTTCTTCTTCTTCTTCTTCTTCTTTATCGTGAACAGCTGTGTGAACATAAATGCTATTTCTATAAATGCTATGCTATAAATGCTATTAAAACAAATCTGAAAGAACAGAAATTTGTGAAAAAGTGGTTACTTTTTGCAAAGTGTTTCTGATTGTTTATTTCTTCTAAAATCATTTTGCCAACTAAATCTGTGATATTTATTTAAAAAAGTTAACTTCAATGTGTAACTGTATAAATGTATTTTGTTATCATATTTTGAATGGCCAGGAATATTATTTTGAATTTCTGCATGTAAAAATCAATTCTTGTATACATAATAATGTGAACGATATTATTTTAATAAAGGATCCCTGTGGAAGGGAAAAAATAAAAATAAAAATAAATAAATAAATGCTATTTCAATTGTTTTATAATTATGATGCAATTTGTTTTCCTGTACAATGTTTTTGTAAAATGCCCAAATTAGCCAATGGCTGCGATGCATGTTTTTATTTTTTTTGTATAAAGACAATTTTTGAAGTGAATTGAATTGAATTGACTATGCAAACAAATGTTTATGATGATGTCAATACAAGAGTTATATAATCATCTGTTTATGACGTTGCCAAACACATCAACTTTCGGATATTCGCCTAATTCCTTGCATTATTTATTTCATTGAACTCTTTCTTTCATTTTACTATATTTTGTCAGAAGGGAATAAAATTATAGCTTTCAATTTGATTATTAATTGAGTTTATAATTATCTTCATAGTCAATAATTTCGCATTTAATTTGATAAAATTGTACAATGTATGTAACAAGCCCGGAATTTTGACGTTATACATGTAGTACCAAATTAACAATTATTCAAAAGTTCTTGCTGTTATTCTTATTATAATCAAAGCGCTAACTAGAAAGCACATTAAAATTTGGAAGTTTATGTGTTAATGCCTGGATTACATTTGGCCCGGGCGCCGCACGATAAAATGGTATACGATTTTTCGTGCGTTTTTGGAGGCATCGTAGGAGGCTACGGGTTACGATGTTTGTGTTTACATTATCTACGAGCATCGTGCCATTTCTTGTATTGGCCCTAGGGGCCGCAGACCGGGACACATCCGTACAGAGGCTGCTTGGAGATTGTACGCAAATCGTGCAATTTCAGTGCAACACCCGTGCAGTCTCTGCAACCTTTGCACGGAAATCGTACATAGCTCGTGAAGCTTCCGTGCAGAGGTTGCGCGGAGAAGGCGCGGTGACCGTGCAGCCTCCGTGCCATTTTTTCGGCGTCTGTTGCCCCCATGTTCACTGAAAAATCGTGCGTTTGCTGCACGCAAAAAACTGAGGTGCTTAATGTTGGGTGCTGAGTGAGATTCTGCACTTGAAGTGCCAAAATCAGCACTTGACGGGTTAACTTTAACAAGGAAACCGAAACGTGCTGAATATTTGAGTGCAGAAAACGAGTGCTATAACAATATGCAGCACTTAACATCGAGTGCTGACTGCATAACCTGATCTGATTGGTCGGTTTGTATAATAGCTGTTACCTTGTGAATATTTGTTTTTGAATCAAATTCAGCTAAGAGATTCTTACATTCTTCATTCTCCAGGTCAATACCCAAGGCCTCAAAAGTCTGAATAACTTTGCTCCTTAAACTGTCAACAACATCAGTATTCAAAGCTGTTGCAGCAGATAACACTCTGTTTGTCATAGCATGGGTCATGTTGGTGTTTTATAAAAGAGAACCAATGACAAATGCAGCTGGTCTCACTATGAACATGACAGACAATGAAAGCGGACAAAATATACAGTTCCTCAGGTAGACAAAGGAACATCCCTTGACTGCTATTATGTAAAATGTGTAGAACAGGTGAATATGCATGTGACACCTGTTCTACACATTTTTACATAATAGCAGTGAAGGGATGTTCCTTTGTCTACCTAACTGTATATTTTGTCCGCTTTCATTGTCTGTCATATTCATAGTGTCTTGTACTGTCATTATGCATTGCTCCATCTTGTTCTTGTAGTAGGCCTATCCTATCATCATCATCATCAAAATCATCTGCTGCAGGATTATGCACTTCACCAACAGCAACACCCAAATCAGCATCAACTAGACCCTCCATACCCTGTACAACTTCAGGTTCAGGTTCTTCTTGTGGATGTTGGTTTAATAAATGTTTCCTGTAAGAGTTGAAAGTGGTAAATGACGAAGGACATCCACCTTGACCACATACCAAATGTAGATGGGGCATGTCAAACAACGCATGAGTTAGCACTTGCACAAGGGCTATTCTGCTAGCACCCAAAAGAGAGCAAAACTTGGCACTTTAAGTGCACAACAGTCAGCTCCTTTGGGTGCTAGCAAAGTAGCCCGGGTGCAAGTGCTAACTCAGCACTTCGAGTGCAGTCACTATGCGAGCTCCTAAAAAGTGCTAAAATTGAATCTTTAAGTGCTAAATTTAGCACAACAGTCAGCTCCTTTGGGTGCTAGCAAAGTAGCCCGGGTGCAAGTGCTAACTCAGCACTTCGAGTGCAGTCACTATGCGAGCTCCTAAAAAGTGCTAAAATTGAATCTTTAAGTGCTAAATTTAGCACTTTTTTTTTTTGAGTGTGCACGATCAGCGTGAGGCCTCCACGCAATGCCCATGCGGGGATTGTGCAATGCCATCTACGACATGTCTACGGGCTACAGGCTTACGATTTTTCAAATTTGTTTAACTCCCCGCGATACAAAATCGTAGTCGCCCCGGAGCCTGTGAATCCGTACGAAATTCTCACGGCCGCCTCCTGCCTCCCCACGGAGGACGCACGGAAAAAGGGGATACGGGCAGGATACACTCTTAAAAATGAAGTGCTAAATCACAGGTGCTGGGTACAAATTTGCACCACACGTGCCAAGTGTAGCCCTTAGCGTGCATGCAGCGTTTGGGAAGCGATAACGAGCAGAAAAATGAGTGCTGGAAACACGTGCTATTCGAGAAATTGCACTAGCTAGAAGTGTGACCCTGCCTGTTTTTGCACTTGAAGAAAGTTGACACCGGTAGTGCTGGCGCTCCATGCGCAGGCGCACCAGCGTTCCAAGTGCTAAGGCAGTGCTTCACACAAAAGAAATTCAAAGTAATTTAAAATTCAAATGAGATAGGTCGCCACTCGGCTATATAAAAGAGCGGGGACCTGAGAAGGTATTCATCTTTTTGGAGAATGTAAGGTGGAAGGAGATTGTGTACTATATACAAAGAAAGTGTATTGAATGTGTGTGCATATTCCAGGTGCCAAGGTAGTGCTTCACACAAAAGAAATTCAAAGTAATTTAAAATTCAAATTAAATAGGTCGCCACTCGGCTATAAGAGAGCGGGGATCTGAGAAGGTATTATTAATCATTGCCTAATAATTCTGCTTGTGCATAATGATACCATTTCCAACATTCTACATGGCAGCAAGACTACCACTGCATGTAATTGGCATAGAAATGTGCAATCTCAATGTCACAGTAAAAACTTCAGACACAGACTGCTGGAACCCTGCAGTGTTGTTGTATCAGCTTATCATGTTTGATCTGTTATTTTATCCATTATGATGACTTTCCAGTGATGAGCAGCTGAGTTGAGCTTTAATGTTTTATCAGTTTGCATGAAACAGTTTTGAGTGTTTACCCTTGGATAAAATACATGTATTACTTTTTGAAAGGGTGTTGTGATTTTACACGGGTTTTTGTCAATAAAGAAGTGAGTATTTTGAACTCATATTATGTGACTACCCATTCGTTACCATGAGTGTGACATGTGGCGTCTTGAGGGGTATGTTGAAGAAACAATGAAAAAGATTGGTTCCCGACTTGCACTCTTTGGTAGACTCCGAAAATACCTCACGGTTGACAGCTCTAAAGTCTTAGCTTACTCACTTATATTACCTTACTTTGACTACTGTAGCAATTCATGGTCCACATGTGCACAATATTTGAAAGACGGTTTAATAAGACAACACAAGAAAATGGCCCGGTTGATCTTAAAAGTCAATTATTCTACTCCCATTGAACAGGCATATAACAAATTAAAATGGGTTTCAATCGAAGAAAGGTGGCAATTCCATAAATGCAAAACAGTGCACAGTGTACTCCGCGGGGAAGCACCAGTTTACCTCATTGAACTTTTTGTACGTTCAGAAAGTATACATTCACACCGGACAAGAAATGCAGTGCACAATGGTGTTGTGGTGCCACTTGTCCGCACACAGGCTGGTAAAAAAGCCTTTTCCCATTGTGCTTCCGTTCTCTGGAATCGGCTGGACAGTGGTATTCGGGGCGCTGTTTCTAGGCAGTCCTTCGCTACCTCATATTGGAGAATTAGAAATCAGTAGATGGTTTGGTATGAAGACAAACACATCAACAAACAAAAAAAACAAAAAACAAAAAAATTCAATATGGGGTGGCGAGGGAGAGTAGTGTTTGGAGGTAGTGCCTCGGACCCTGCTGTCCAGTTGGTTCCGGCAAGCGGAGGCATTGTGGGAGCCTTATAGTTTTTTTTTTTTTGTTGTTGTTGTTTTCTTCTTCTTTTTTTTTCTTTTTTTTTCTTAAAAGTTTAATATCTCGTGCAGGTCTGATGTCTTAGTAATATTTGTTGTTTTGTATTCATTTATATGTTTGTAATTTTTGTTGTACTATTGCAGGGCCCCCGAGTATAACAGTGTTTTACTCACTGATGGGGTTACCCTGGGTAAATAAAACAAAATAAATAAATAAATAAATAAATGTTTTAGGTGCTTTAAGTAGGCTGAAAATAATGTTAGGGCTGTTTAACAGAAGGGTGAGTTTTTAGCACTACAGGTGTTATTTTGTGCATGATGTTTGTGTGTGTTCTTTAGCACTATATTGGGTGCAAAAGTGTTATCACTATAGTAGTGCTGTCTTGGGGACTCTAAAAGGGGTTATTTAGTGCACTAGAAGTGTAGTTTTTGCGAGCTGCATGCGTCTAAATAGCACCTGAAGTGTAAAAAGGCTTACACTTAAAGTGTTTAAAGTAGCACTTGGACTGGTGTTGAATTATAGCACGTGTACAAGTGCTACTTTAGCACAATTTGGGCAGTCCCTATATGCGTGCCCTTACAGGTGCTGCCTCCAAATCTTGAGGTGCTAAAATTAGCACTTGGTTTTTTAGAGTGTACGGGCCCCGTAGACTAATCGCCGGCGAAATGTAATCCAGGCATAAGTTAACGAAAATGAGTTTAATTACATTTAAGTGTAACTTGTGAAGTGAAAGGGTCGCATGCACAGAGCTCGATGTCTTATTTTCTGTGTTGTTTTTAAAAGCTCCTGTTTATGAAGACGAGGTATGTTTCTACGTGGGCTGAGGGATGTTTTGAATACAAGCTATAATGATCCCCTCAAATCACTCGTTATCTCTAAGTCGCTAGGGATATAGGATACATACACCTGGCTTGCTTATGACACACGGAAAGGCCAGATAACGAGTTAATTATCTCCTAAAGCTATTACTCAGTAAATCATAACTATTTCAAGACCACTCTCCTTCCCTCTCTTCCCCCTTTTTGATATGTCCATCTGTTTGATGATATGTCTGTCTGTTTGTCCCTCTCTTTACATCTCTCTTCTCCCTCTTCCCCCGCCTCTCTCTCTCTCTCTCTCTCTCTCTCTCTCTCTTCCCCCTTTCTATTTCAAGTCAATCTGATTCGAAACCCCTGTTATTTCCCCTCCCATTGTTGATCTATTCGCAGAGATTTTTGGTTTCATTCTTCATGTTCTTTCGGTCGTTGATGTTTCCTTATTCCTTATATTAACGACGCCTGGTTAAAAGATTTAAAACGATTCAACTAATCCCTCTTCCCTCTTCTCTCTTCTCTACGCCCATCTTCTATACATCTTGAATAAATATGCAGGGGGGTGTTTCACAAAGATCCCAAGTCGAACTTAACTCTAAGTTGGACTTAAAAATTATGGAAAGCCATTAGCATCCTTGAAAACTTTTTGTAAAAGTTATTATAAATGGCATAAAATGTTGATTCAAATCATTTATATTTTCTATTATCATAGGAAATTTCATGTTCTTGATGTAAAATTTATAAAAAGTCTAAAATACTTGAATTTCTGCTTTTGAATATATTTCATTTTAAGGCTCCAATGGCTGTCCATAATTTTTAAGTCCAACTTAGTGTTAGTTTCTACTTAGGATCTTTGTGAAACACCCCCTGGTCTACTAATTTAAACAACTCCTTTCTATCTCTCATTACCCATTTCTAGTCCCTTTTAAAATTTCATATTTCTTAACGTACATAATAAATTATGCAATTACAATTTTCAGGAAACTCGACGCTCATAAATACCTCCTGTATTATTATAATGCATTTTTATATATTTGTTATATCATCGCACAGGTGCGGCTCCGAGGTTTTGTCTGATGGAGCACTGTGGTATATTGGTAAAGGTTCTTGACTCTCATACGAGAGGTCCTATGTTCGATACTTGCTCGGTTCTTACTTCCTTCGTGTTTTGTCCAGGCATGTGTGCTCCTCTTGATCCAGGTGTTTTAAATGGGAAACTTGCAATCCCAGGGTGATAATAATTGCGTGGCTTTAGGAAGAGCAATATTAATATAAACATGGCTATTGAGTATTATTTTTTTATCGCTAGTGGTGCTATTTCCCTCATTTTACACTAAATATTATTCAATTAAAGCGTTTGTGAAAATGAAAATTGCTGCCTTTAAAAGATCACATGACAGGGCAGTGTAATGCCAAGAGCTATTGCGAAGTGTGTCTCTCGTCTTCTTGATGTTGTTTGTCGGCTGGGTTTGATCATATCGTCACGTGACTCATGAAACCACGTGATGACTACTGGAACTCCTCACGTTGAAAGTCAAAAGCGATTCATCCCAAGGGGCGTAGACGGAACTTCGACATATATCAGGCAAGCAGT
Organism: Strongylocentrotus droebachiensis; assembly: GCA_035222895.1. NCBI lineage: Eukaryota > Metazoa > Echinodermata > Echinoidea > Camarodonta > Strongylocentrotidae > Strongylocentrotus > Strongylocentrotus droebachiensis. The sequence continues at coordinate 64,190 of JAVYIG010002015.1, read as the reverse complement.
TTAGAGACGTGAACGTGGATGGTTAGGCCAATAAATAGGCTTATACCCATACAGACAAGACTACAACATTATAGTGAAAATATTGAAGTCATCCAATGCTTAGGTGTTAGTTGTTAGGTGTAAGGTGTTAAGTGTTAAGTATTATAGGTTAACATTCTTTATTATGTCGCAAGGGACCAGCACCCCCGGCCAGTACCACTAATGCCGGTTTCCTCATTCGTATATTATTTATATTTTATGTTTATCTTTCGTTATGTTATTTGTATGTTCTTTACTTATCTGTAAATATCAATGTATTATTATGTATGTTTTTATATGACGAATGGAATAAAATGAATTGAAAAATTGAATTGATATCACATTCAAATTCGATGCTTGATATCACATTCGTCTTAACAAACTGCTATGACCGTGTGCAGCTTCCCCTAGTCTACTTACAAGACATTCATACCCATTTTATGATTAAGGGACTTGAAAATGGAATTCAGCTCTAAGTATAAACTACAAGCAAATAACTATTGCAAGGTGCTCTCCCTTTTTTGAATAAAAAATGAGAACGAGAAATAGTTGGCTCACGCTTTCATCACGGCAAACTTAGCGTTGAAATGCTCCGTTTGGCTTGCAAACGAACCTTATTATCTTGGGACGTTATGAAGCAATATCTTATAAATTACCTTGTCTGGCGTTTGCGGTGGATTTGCTGTACTTAAAAGGTTTTTTTTTTTTGGGGGGGGGGTGGGGGTAGATTTTTTGTAAAATCGCAAATCAACATCGAGTAGAAGTGAAATGAATACTTAATATTTTATACATCGAGCTGCATGTCTACGGCCATCATGATGGGAGGCGGGGGAAATGTGAATAAACAAATTAATTGTAAATCATGTAAGCTGTTCATCAATAATGTGTGATGTGAAAAACGACGCTTATAGCTCTTTAAATTTCCGTCTTTCATAGCCCAAAATTAATTTGAAATAAAAGTCCTCCAAGTAATCATGGGACAATAGGCCTATATATAATTGGTGATAATTATTGCCCCAATCAAATATTTAAGAGTGACTTTTTTCATGATCCGGTGTTGTTAGGTCATTCAGAATAGCGGGATAGGGTATCTTTAAAAATTGTCGAGCGTCCCCCCCCCTCCCCCCTCCGTGCTAATTGAAGTTGTAATATTTGCAAATCTATCAACGAAAGGGGTTTAAAACAAGTCGTATAAATTAAACAATGCCAACAGCGATAATAGATTAGTCAAAAAATGGAGGAAAAAAATATGATTCGCCGCCCCCATGGCATCGCCCCCACCCCGCGTGAGTGTTCTTATCTCACCTCTTACACCTGTCGAATTAGATTCTCAGGTGAGTTCAGTTCAGTTCATGGAAAGACATTGAGCTTTGTCATTGAGGAAGCTTATAGATCAACACACTGAATGAGTAGTTAACCTTACTGATAAATACAAACTAGCAGAATAAATACAAGTGGCGTACGCGAATAGTGGCACGTGTCCCGATATTGCATGAACAAAGCCCCCCCCCCCCCCCCCCAACAAAAAGGGGAGTCAAATGAGATGGAAGATGAGATAGAAAGGAAAGTGGTTTGTTCCTTTTCTATAATTCTTTTTCTTCAATTTCCGATTGCCTAAATTGCCTTTTTAGATTAAAAAAGCCCCACGATATTTATCTATGTGCTCATTGTTTTTTATAAAACGATCACAAAGGTTTTCGAAAAATCAACCCAAGCTAATTTTAGTTGTCTTACCCATCACCTTTTTAGAATGTGCGAACCGAACCATGTCATTTATAACGTAAGACAAACATGAATACATGTAGGATAAAGGTGTCTGAAAATTGGTTAATTTTGTAGTCATTGTTTTGAGATCATGTTTTATCTATATCTATTTATTTATTTAATATATCTGTTAAGTTATCTATATATCTATCTATTTATTCATTCATACTATCTGTCTATCTATTTACCTATCTAATTACAATTTAATACATTAATCTATCTACCTATCTATATTATCTGTCTATCTGTCTATCAATATATCTATCTATCTATTGAAACTAACTACAATTTAATCTATCTATCTTTATGTCTGCATGTCTGTCTATCAATCAATTCAGCTCAATATGTACGTATCTATCAAGCTTACTACAATTTTGTATTTATCTATCTATCTATCTATCTATCTATACATCTCTAACTCTCCAACTCAGTGTGTCAGACCATATATAAATATATATCCGCCCAAATCTCCATTAATTTTATCCCGATTATCCTAGCAGACAAAATAAATCTATATCAATCCCCATCTTCTTATTACCGGGAAGATGAGATGGAAATTCGAAAGTCATATTGACCACTCATACCGGTAATTCAATCCAAATGAGCGGAGGTAGCTAGCTTTGGCTAGCATTCAGCAAACAGTTATAATAGAGCTTCCTTGAAAATGTTTAAATTTAGCTCAGTTCCCACACCCCCTATACGTATGCAAGCCTGCAACTCGGACAATTGCCAGAAAAAAAATCTTTAAAGACATCACACTGTCAAATGGTTTATGCTATAAAGAGATTTAATCAAAATAGAGAGAGAGAGAGAGAGAGCCTGGGAGAGAGAGAGAGAGAGAGAGCCTGGGAGAGAGAGAGAGAGAGAGAGAACTTTATATTAGCTGCGTTACCATTTATAAACTAAAATCTATTTATTTTTTTAAAATATTTTTTTAAAACTAAGATTGCAACGGGATTTAAACCCTCTGTATAACACCCTCTCTCTTTCTCTCTTTCTTTATTATACACACACATAAATTATAAAGCTAAACAAACTTACAACGCTAGATGGAATACACAAGAAACATAATCTCGGTTATTCCCCTCTTTCCCTTCTTATAGGCCATTTCATACCTGTATGAACCCCTGTCTGTCACCTTATCTGTAGTAAATCAATATTAATCTCTCCCTTATTTTAACGTTTACGCCAGGCACTTATCTTTAAATTCTTTGCTGACAGAAAATTACATATCCGTGGGCTAGTACGTGGAATGTCAAATTTAGATTTAGAATATCAAGATAAATATCCTCTGTTGATCAGAGATGAGAAGATTGGAAAAGGGGTGCGTTTGGGACCGTCTAACGGATGGCACATAACCCGAAAATGTTATATAAACCGTTACAATTCAACTTACATCGAACTCAATGAAGATACGAGAGTACATGCACATGTATTTCGTTCAGTACTGACTGTCATTATTTAACATCTTTAGCTAATTTGTAAAACATGTACATTGCAACATAAGAGTTGGTTGTTGAATTTGGTTCTAGAGACAAAAACATTGATTTCATTCAAGGGGGGAGTTTATAATGTCATGCATATCTGGAAACGTTCTTTGTATGAATCCAGTACTCTTTCTTATACATGGGAGATACGGGAAAGGGGTCCATAGGGATTGCCCCACTTTTTTGGGGATTTTATTTTATTTCTGCATTTTTCCAATTATAATAACAAAATAACAAAATAACAAAGAACATATAAACGTAAGGTATAATACAAAATATACATACAATGATAACTTCATGTCAAATGTTTTTTTTTTGGGGTTACATAATACATATAATAATGAAACTTAATATTTCTATAACATATTATTATAAATTTAAAGTACTATTATCCAAACTATCAGTTGAAAAAGTGCAGGAGACCGCAATCATAAGCGAAGCTTGACTATAGGATTGCCCCACTTATTTGGAAAAAGATGGTCCGGCCCTAAAGGAAGATTACTTATCATTTCGCTTGTCAAGAGATTTTTGATACCCGGGCCCCTATAGCAAAAACTCCGGTATCGCCCATGGGGGAAACGTATTCCCATCTGTAATGCTTTATCACTCGATCAGCACTGCTTGATGTCAGAGGGCGTTCATTTCCTTCTGCTGACGTATGGGGTCCATGGGCGGCTTCAGCTATGATTTAAACAAATTTGATCTATTTTAGATGGGATGGGTAAGGGGGACTGAAAGAGAGAGAGAGGGAGAGAGAGATAGAGAGAGAGAGAGGGAAGGGGGAGGGGGAGGGGGCGACATGGAAAAGAATGAATAAATGAATGAATGATTAGACGAATCAATCAATCAATCAAACTAAGAAAGAGATCAATTCAATCAAGAAAGAGCGATAGAAATAGGAAAGATGACAAGAAACAAAACATGATCGCAACTACTTTCGTAAAAAGCAATTTGATTAATCTTATCCTTATGCATCACCTATTAGAATGTGTGAACATGGCAATGACGTGTTACGTAATCCGAACATGATTTCTTCCGATGTAATTATAAAAGCGTCGAAACATGATCGCAACTACCTGTACTTCCGTAAAAGGCAATTTGAATAGTTTTATGTGTCACCACTTATTGAAATGTGTGAACATGTCAATGACGCGTTATGTAACTCCAAACATGATTTCTTGTGATGTAATTATAAAAGCGTCTAAACACGATCGCAACTCTTCCGTAAAAGGCAAACATGGCAAACTGTGAACATGACAATGACGTATTACTAAATCGATTGCTTTTTTGGATTTTTTTTGGATTTTTTTGTTTGGATTTCGTTTAAATGTTTTTTTGTAATGTTTTTTTATTTTATTTGTTATTTTGGTGATGTAATTATAAAAGCGTATCAAAATTGCCCCTGAGTTGATTATTCGTTTTTATTAACTGTTGTGGTCGTAATGAAATAAAGAAATAGATTAAGGAAGTAAGATGTAAAAGAAGGAAAGCAAGAAAAAGAAAGGAAGAGAAGGAGTGTTCAACAGGAGAGATAGAGGGGGTAATCTAACTTTTAATCAGGAGATTTAAAGTGTTAAAAAAACCAAGCTGCACTCTTTTTTGTTGTATCGGAAAACATGTATTACAACTCTCATCAATTTTTAAAGCTCTCTAAAAGGTTTATTATTCATTCGCTGCCATATCGTATCACAACTAAAAGTGATACTCAGAAATGAAGGGATGGCATGAACGCCCTTATCTTCATTATTTTCAACATACACCCAATTCTCAATATTTGATGATATTAGAGGAATGTAATTAATTGATTCAAAGCTCTTCTTCATTTATCATGATAACCTCCATATATTTAAGTGATGGCGCTATTTACCTAACAAAAGAGTCCCTTATAAAGCTACTCTGGACTACTAGTTCGTATCTCATACCGTTGAGGCCGTTTTTCGCAGCTCAGATAACTAGTCCATGTGATAATAATTACCTCTGATTTTCAGATATGGTTCTTTTCGGTATTCTTCCATATTAAAGTGAAAACTTTCATTTATGAATTTGATTCTTACGCAGGTTGTATATTTTTTTTTCTTTCTAGCAAGATGACAAACTAGATTCCATTTTAATATAGGCTTAATGTTCTGAGGTCGGACTGTTAGAAATGATAATCCCTGTCACACCCGCGATATATCATTTGGTTTTGAATAGACCCTCTCTTGAACAATTGCCCTTTTGAACCCAAATCAACAGTTCAAATAGGGTTCATCTACTACAGATCTATAGACTTTCAAAATTCAAGTATTCCTAAAATCCTTTGCAGCTGAACTCCACTTTACATCTAACCAACCACAGACCTGTTTTTAGCCGTGTCAGTAAACCCTAACTTGCGATGATTCATCATAAAGATCAATAACAACATTTTCATCATCACACCCCTTCAGACTCGGTTTAAATCCCAGCTTTAAAGTTAAAGTTAAACCTACAGTGAAGAAAAACAGATGAACACCACATGAAGAGGCAAATCCCGCACTGGCAGCCTTTAGGGATAGGGTGGGGGAGGTAGTCAACCTTCCCTTGTCCCCTTGACACACAAGTGAAATATAACTCCAGGGAGGTGTTTCACAAAGATCCTAAGTAGAACTTAACACTAAGTTGGACTTAAAAATTATGGAAAGCCATTAGCATCTTTGAAAACATTTTGTAAAAGTTATTGTAAAAGGCATAACATGTTAATTCAAATCATTCATATTTTCTATCATCAAGGAGATTTCATGATCTGGATGTAGAATTTATAAAAAGTCTAAAATACTTGAATTTCTGCTTTTGAATATATTTCATTTTAAGGCTCTAATGGCTGTCCATAATTTTTAAGTCCAACTTAGAGATAAGTTCAACTTAGAATCTTTGTGAAACACCCCCCAGGGGGTGTTTCACAAAGCCTTTTTTCAATGACAAATGACAAAAACCAGTGACATATATCTACTGATAACCACTCAGAAGCAAGGATTTCAGTATAACAAAAAAAATGTCATTTGTCACTGATGACAAGTTTTGTGAAACGGGGCCCAGGTATGTGCACAATACCCCGTTTGACGTGAAGACCTTTTTTTAAAGGGGGGGGGGGGTATTGTGCCCTCTCTTTACAAAATCCTAGATGCGCGCCTGTATCCAATGCTGGCGTATGCCATCTAGGCTAAGAAATATGAATAAACCTTTCTTTTGTTATAATTTCGAGCAGGAGCTCATTTTGGGAGAAAATAAATGAACATACAGAAACAAATACGACTAACTATTGGAACCCGGTCGTATAGAAGAAGAAATCAAAACAAGGTAAAAGTGGGGGAATCTTAACAATCTGGTCATTAGGAAATCCGTTCATGTTCGGTCAACTTATGCCCTCGTCAGCCCCCAAACCACAACAACAAAAATGTACTTATTAAGACTTATTAAGTCATGTCATGGAGAGTTCACGGAATGACTAATGTGCCATTCAACCTATCATTCATACTACAAGGCAGTGTTGCGTTTCATTGCTCTTGATATTCCGAGGGCGTCGCTATAGAGGGAGGGCTGGCTGTCAGGATTTCTTTTTCAAAATCTCTTTCATCCTTATCTCTTCCCCTCATCTGTATCTCTCCAACGCTTCTACTTGAATTATTTTTAAAAAAATACAGAGGATATCGACCATTTCACAGACCCTAGTCAGCCAGCGTACAAGTAAGGGATGACCCTTCCAGTGCCTAGACCTCCAACCAAACTCGTCAACAAGAAAGAGTCTAGCTCAATTGCCTTCTCAAAAGTACAAACTGATCAATTCTAACTAATGGGAATTCGACCCCCCTGATATTAATCTAGTTTTAATTATCAAAACTATGTCTCATATCTCACTTTTTTCTCTTTCTGGAGACATGGATTTTTGAAAGTTTGAGGGAAGTCCTTTAACAAATTAAGAGAGTTTTACATTATTTTAAATAAAGTTGTATTAGTAATTGATCAAACACAAATTGGTAACGTAACTGCTTCTATTTAAACCAATTTAATATCAGGATGGACTTTCCCTTTTTAGACCTCAATATCCCTGCTACATGGGTACTTGTCTGCTGATGTATGTGAATATTCACATGTTGTTCATTTTTATTAATGAATACTTGAAATGTGCGATTCCAGGTATGGTAAAAACATATTAATAATTAAAAAAAAAAGGTAAAAGCAAAGCAGATATCATGAAGGCCTCTGAAAATTTTAAATTACATATAATGAATGATTCAAGATGAAAGGCATTCTATAGCAAGTTAAATTTCATAATTTATTGAGATCTTTGAACATGTATAATATAAAAACTATATTCATATACATAACAATTGAAAAAATTTCATTATGACAAATTCAATTCATCATAAAAAATCGGAAATATTGATTGCACTTAATAATTACATTCGATCAAATGTTAATCCCTGAATACAAACAGGCATTTTATTTTACAACCAAGTGAAAGGAGAAATATCTGGAAACTTGTTTAGAATGAAAATATAATCAATTAGAAGTAACAAATTAATATCACTGGCAATACCATACTTTTCATAACACTCCAGTCGACAGGAACAGACCTGCCTGATGAGTAATTGAATAGATAACAGCGTATCTCATGGTAGTGATGGCACTGTTTTGAAATGCATAATTCTGTTTCTGTTTTCTTGCATAATGTTTTTCTTTAATATTTGTAACTTTTTCTTCTGGCAACCCAGAGATAATTATGTGACAGTTTTCTCGTATTGTACATCAAAGCTATTACTTGATCATCTTTTGAAGTTTGTTGAGCTTTTAGTACATTAATATAAGTCAATAAAGCTATGCATACAAGACTGAGAATATAGCCCTCTTACTAACATCTCACATACAAAAATTACAAAGAGTAGTGATCATGAAGATGGGTTTGAATATTCAAAAATGAAATTCATGGTGCAGCAACTGATTTCAAAATGAGACAATAAAAAAGGAAATAAGAAGGGTGGAGTATAACAGATATCTAGAAAATACAACCTAATGTCAAGAAGGTTCTATCTAAAAATATTTTACTGTATCATTGCCAAAAATAGTGAGCATCTATAGATTTTGTGAATAAAATAATATATCATATAACATCTAAGTAATCCTTGTCATTTGATTGGAGGATTTTTGGTTTCATGATATTCAATAAATGATCTATACACCAGTTTACGGTTGTGTGCACCATTTTAATTGATGAGTAAACAAATCCAATGACCTCTAGAGGTCAGTGGTTTGTGCGTAATTAAGATTGCGCCCATTCAAATTATGATAACATCACTGCCTGCGCACTGCGCTCACATCACAATTTGCATGGGCGCAATCTTAATTTATGCACAAACCAAATGAACTCTGGGTCATTGGCTTTGTTTACTCGCCAATTAAAATGGCGCCCATGTCTGCGCATGCGCACTGATACAACCGTAAACTGGTGTATTGAAGGACTTATTCATTGAGAGTGCATTTTTGGTTATTACAACCTTTGACACATAGTCTATCTCCACAAGCAGACGACCTGGGTCATCATGGCGGCCGGTATACTAAACAACAGTTATGTGCTGTTAATTGACGATGAACTTGTGGAATTGATTGATTCGCTCAATAGTGTGAATATTTTGATAAGTTGAACGATTAACGTTCTATTGAACGAATGAAAAACATTCATTATTATTTTGTATACTAGCATGTATAAATTGACGCTGGTGACCTTTTATGGTCTGACCTCATAAGTCTCAACAGCTAATAACGCCATGTACTGCAAGTAAGTCTGGTAAATTCAGAGTGGTTCAGAAGTTCGATTGCAGTAGAAATATAAGTACCAGGTACTGAGAAAGAATTTAATATAACCTATCCTTGGTAATATTTTATCCATTGAGCATGACATAATATGATGATTAGTACAATGTACTAAACATTGAGAAATGGCTTTAAATATACAGACAAACTGAACTTTTTCATCTTGCACTATTAGAGGATATGGAAGAATGAACAGAAATTCAGGTCACTCTAATGGGTGCAAGATGAAAAGCTTCAGTATGTCTGTACCACTTGATAAAGTATGATATTGATTATTATCATTATTACACATTATTACTCATTATTCACATTATCATCTTAATCCTTATATCTATTATTTTCATCATTATCATTATTAGCACCGAATCGAAAGGTTCTATGCACTCATTCCTATGACTGTATTCAAAGATCAAATGATTCTTGAGATATCATAACAAGCAAGTGGGGTATACAGATGGACCAAAAAAAATTTGTTTAAAGATACCCTATTTATCGTAGAGGAATGAGGAATCAATCAGAGGTTTGGAGACATCTTGGCCCAGTGCTTAAGCAATTGATGAGCTATGGCTGCTCCGGGAGGTACAAACATACCTCCCCCGGAAGACCCTGAACCCCCAGACGACCCGAGCATCTCTATCACATCATGTCGAGTAAACCAACGAGCATCCACCAGCTCGTCTTCATCTACGGTGATCTTGGAGGAGGTTGCCTTGGCGATACATCCTATCATGAGCTGGGAAGGCATCGGCCATGGCTGGGAGGAGTGGTATTGGACCTTGCCTACGATGATCCCACTCTCTTCTTTGGTCTCGCGCCTCACAGCATCCTCAATAGTCTCACCTAGTAATAAACGACGATTAACATTAGAATCTTCGCAATCAACATCCTACACTGACCAAATTCAACACTGGACTAAACACTATACTTAAAACTAAGGCTAGGCCTAACCCTAGCCTAAAACCTCATTGCAACCCTACTCCTAACCCTATATCTTTCACATGATATAGCCCAGGGAAATTGTCGCTTTAGTATATTATGTCAGAGCACCCTTTGATCACATCATACAACTGCTTTTGTTGAAGGGATTGGGTATCTTTGTCTCAGATTCTTAACAAAATCCTGGATTTAGCTCATGCTGCAATCATAATTATGAACCTTTAGGTCAGTCAGGAACTCCATGACGTCTACAAGCCGATCGCCTGTCTGATTATCAAGATATTTATGATTGGAATTCGAAATTTCAAAAACTGCTTTCCCCACGTTTTTTTTAACACTACAGTATATTTGGTAAAATGAGTATGGTAAAACCAGTCACTCAAAGATTTTTTACTTTTTTTGAGGCACTTCATGATCATTTTGTAGGGTTTCAATATTACACCATATCCAGACACTGATACCATGTAGGGCTACCGGTATGCATCTCAGATTTAACATTGTTAAGCGATGGCTTTAATGTGTGAAGGAGGCTTAATGGTGATGCACCTACCTGGTTCCATGAAGCCTGCCAAGCAAGAGTACATCTTTCCTGGAAAGCCTTTCTTCCTTCCTAATAAAGCACTCTTACCATCCTCTGAGACGACAAGCATGATTACCACAGGGTCTAGGCGGGGGTAGCAGGTGTTATGAACACCTTGAAGACTTCTACAGCCTTAGAAAAGATAAAAACCAATAAAATAACCAATAAAAAGAATGCAACAGTATGAACATTCCATGAGAACTTGGGGGAATGAAACAATAGGTACAAGATTGTACTTGTAGCACTTGTAGCACGACTATTGAGGAATAACTTGGGTGATAAATATCTTCAAAGACTGTGGTTCCATTACTCTTGTAACTTTTATCTTTAGATATATATGTATGCACATGAAATTATTTCAATCACTAATTTTCATCTACTATTAAATCAAATTATTGTTTATTCCAATCAAACCTGTTTAGATGGTCAGGTGTTTAGGTATCGCATACATACATGGAATCTCAATTAGATGGTCTATTTTAGACACATTTATTATCATTATACTTGTATCACTAGTCCTTATCCTTATCCTGGTAGTCCTTATCCTGGTAGCCTTGTTAGGCACTTTTTTACTAGTGTTAAATTCAATTTTCTTTTAGGCTTACAGTTCACCTGATGCAGTCAAACCTGCTTTAGTGACCACCTGACTACAAAGACCACCTGTCTACAACAAGCACACTTTTTGTTTCTTTGGGCGGTCGCTGTAGACAGGTTTAACTGTACCATTATCACTAAATGGAAAATGAATTGTAATACCAGTATTAAAGAAGTCACTGGTATGAAAAGAGCTTATCACCTTCTTTTGTGCAGACAAGTTTATATCCTGCCTCTGCTATGGTAGTAGGTGCACCGCAGGTTGGGCAGAACTTATACCTGTCATGCCAGGCCAGCACTGACTTGCCCAGAGCAATGATTCCAGCATCTTCTGCCCTCAATAACATGATAGCCATGCGATTCCTCTTGGGCAATAACTCTGTCTCGGGCTTGACTTTCTGCAGATCTTCTGGAGGAATACTGGCAACGTCTAAAGCAAACCAAGCCCCCTCTTCAGAACTCTTCTCTTGGGCATTTTCATCTTTTTTCATTGAAATGTGGAGTGGCCCTACCCCTAGAAATATAATGGAAGCTTCCTCCTTCAAGGCAAATGAGATTTCTGCATAGGAGAAGGCAGCAAGGTTATATTGGAATGTTCCATTGCTGTCTTCAGCAGGGATGATGTATGGATTCAAGTCTCTGTAAAGGACGAAGGTAGTTGTAGGTGCTCGCATCGCATCTTCTAACCACTGTTTGTTGGTTCTTTGGTGACTCTGGCGATCAAGAGGGTTGAGACCGAAGAAGTTGATCAGATCCTTGTCGGCCACTTTCTTGATTTGGGGGTCATTTCTCAGAAGACTGATGACCTCTGTATGGTCCCAGAACTCAGCTATATCCAAAGAATTCTGGCCTGATTTATTGGGTAAGAATGGATCGCACCTGTATAATTATAGCGAAAGAAAAAAGATGAGAACATTTATTTCATGCATGTGGGCTACTGGGCTTTGCTATGTAACTCATTAATCCTGACACAAAGATCTAGAACAATAATGATGATGATGATGTAGACAGAAATAACCATCTGATATGGGTCATTTCTTTAATAAAACTGACATTTGTTGACATTCCCCAATACAATAGTGGAGCCAGACGTAGTCTCAGTGGAACAACCGGCGATATAGAGAGACTGAAGCTTTTGGTCTAATGATGATGTTGCTTCTTATTCTTCATTTAAATATTATTATTATTATTCTTATCTAAATCATGATTAACATATTATTTTCAACATCTATCAATAACGATTTACTATTTATTTGTATAGTCTAGGCCTTATTATTATCAGTTTTATTGTTGTTTTGTTTGTTGAATACTAATATCAGTTAATGTTTTCGTTATGCTGCATTACAAGGAATGCATGCTTACCCATTTTGTAGCAGCAGCTTGACGACATCAGCGTGTCCATTTCTAGCAGCCAGCATGAGACCCGTCCATCCCTGCTCATTGCGACCATCCAACCCTGACTTCATCCCTTGCACCATTCGAGAAACATGGGCGGTCTCGCCAAGACCTGCACAGCGATGAAGCTCTGCTAATAACTGATCCCGGGGGGCTGTACTATCTCGAGATATAGAATCCATTATTCTAACTGAAATTCTAAACTTAGAACGACCCGGCCGTACACCTTACAAAACAGTATCAATAATGGATTTCGGGAAGAGTGTTGTTGAATTGGATGGTGTTAGGTAAATCAGCTGATAAGGCGCTTAGACTTTTCGCATTCGTCTATTAGAAAATAAATAAAAAGAGCGCATGTGTCCTACTAACTTACGGTCAAATATAATACAAAACGACTGGATTTTCTCTCATACCACATGTCTGAACATAGAATCATAGTCGTCTGAATACATATACGGTGTCCACAAACTAGAAAATAACATACAAATATAAGCGTTCGGAGACACAAGAGGCAGTGGAGGGGGGGGGGGGGGGGGGGGTGGAAAGGTGGACCGTGGACAGGTTCCTTTTTTATTTATAAAAACTTTAAATTGCTGTTTACTGTGTCCGTGAATCTTGGTCTGATCAAGAGTTGGATAGAAGTTGAGAGACTGAACCTATAGCTCGCTCGATTAGGCTCTTTCATGAATTAGAAAATTAGAAAATATTTTGAGAGTGTTGGAAATGTGCCAACACGACCATGATCATGTATTTTTTGTTAGGTATTTTCTTATATATCTAAAATAATTTTTTTTTTTGCCACAAAGTTTTCGGTCGTGATGATTACTATCGTGTATGGAAATCATTGTGTACTACATTATTGCTTTAATTATTTGTATATAATGTATGGATATACTATTTTGAAAATAAAGAACCCTGTGGAATTAAGGGAAAAACAAATTTCATGGATTAATCAAAGTTTCAAAAATGAGATTGAAAAAAAAAAAAAAAAGGCATTCATTCTTTCTACACTGGATCTTGGCCCTATATGATTAAATCTATAAGGAACTTGTAGGCATGTGCCCCGATGGACGGTGAACATTTTCAAACTTTAGCCCAGGGGCGGTGGGGGCACCAACAAAAAGGGCACTCTCTGGAAAAAAAAGGGGCATCTACAAAGGGAAACTTCAAAGTGAACATACACCATTTTTAGACATCGGTAATTACATTGTCAAGATTGTGATAACACTACCAAGGATGACATCAATATTTGTTTCTCTCTTTACGTGGTACACAATGTAAAAAATACTGCTATACTTTGCAGTTGGGTTTGATGGTCTGAATATCAATTTTTGAACGAGCGAAGCGAGCGAGCAAAAGGGAGCAATAGTTACAAAGGAAAAGGAGCACTCGAAGTGAAATGTGCAACTGTCAGATTTGAATAGGGCAATTATCAGAGGTGAAGGGGGCACTTCTCAGAGGTGGTAAGGCGTACTTTTCGTACCTGAAAAGAGACAATTACCAGAGAAAAAAAGGACACTTATGGAAATGATGGTGAACATGCACCTATTGCAAAGGAAAAGGGGAAGTTGTCGCAGGAAAAGGGGCACTTATCAGATTTAATAGGGGCATTTATCAGAGGTGAAAAGAGATATTTACGAGACTGAGTGAAATATGGGGGGGGGGTGCACTTTTCAAAAGGAAAAGGAGCACCTATTAGAAGGGGCAGTTCTTACAAAGAAAAAGGGGCGCATCTGCTTTAGCTTAGTATATTTCGATGCAAAAGTGACTTGTTTTCTTGAAATATTAGTTATATTACAACTAATTAATGGTATAATGTAGGTCAAAGGGGCTCTCTATTCAAAGCCGAACAATATAAGGCCATTTTCGTGTTGTAACAAAATTTAATGCATAAGTCTTTGTGAAGTGGCTCAATACAAATTATTTCATTCATCTGCTAAGAATAATAGTATTTCAATAGACATAATTCAAACTGCATACATTAGTTGTTGCCAGGCCAGGTTGGACAACCATTATATGGCTTGACCTACCTAGCAACACTTGATATATATGCAGTTTGCATTCTGACTATTGAATTACTATTATTCTTATCAGGTGAATGAAATAATTTGTATTGATGCACTTCACAAAGACTTGTGCATTAAATTTGATTACATTACGAAAATGGTCTATTAAAGTATACAAAGCGTTGTGGACTTGTGGTATATAATATTGATCGGTTTAATACTATGATAACAAATAACCTTTTTTTTCTTCTTCGAATCTTACGATTGAACCTCAAAATGAAATAAAATACATATATTTGAAATATTTTTCAAAATAATATGCATTTAGAAATAAAAATCCACGTTTTCAAATCGGTACAAATTGAACAATACATGCACTCAGTTTACACAGGCTTCGCGCACATAATTATTATCACATGTATTTTTCTTTTATCGTTTGTCCGTTCATACATACAATAAAGACTTTAATACGATTTGCGTTAAAACAAAATCATTGAAAGCCTCAGCAATAATGTCGTCTCTGCAACTAAAGTTGGTTTCTCTTCTAGTTCAAGAGCATTTCGGAGATGTTGTGGAGAAAATTTGCACACATCTCCTTAAAAGTGGATCGAATAATTTCCGGAGTGTAGTGTCTACCGTAAAGGAAAAGCCAGAACAGGTACATGGTCGATGGGCTGTAGGTGGGCTTTATTATTATAAGTCCCACGTATAATTTTTTTTGTTTGTGAAGGTTTAAAAAAAAAGGGGGGGGGGGGGGGCATGCTGCAGCTGGGAGGCCCTAATTGTGTGGGAGGCAGTGAGGCATCCCTTCTAGTCATGAGGTCCTAAATAGGATCTCGTGGCTCAACCCAAGAAATAGCTAGTTATTCTGAGCTGAGACTGAGAAGTGAGAGTCTGAGACTGAATGAGATCAGTGTCTGTCAATGCAATGACTGAATGAGACGACTAAGTCTAAGTGAGAGACAGAGATGTATTCTTGTACAAAGTTGTAGTAAAATTGAAACTAGTATTCTTGTGATATTCTTGCCCATTAATACAAGATTCCCCTCCAAAGTGTATGACTCATAAGACTGAGAGAGTTATAAAACAAGAATAATGTAAACATTCTCAGCAATTTTCTTGATAACTTGACACATGCATCGTTTATTTACATGACTTTTTTATGTATTCAAATGTATGGATACTTCCTTCTCAGGTGTGTGTGGTGTTTCATTCACATGGTATAATTATTAATCCTTTATACTACAATCGCCAGAATGCAAATATATTGCATAAATAAGTTGGTGTTCTTCTGGGATGAAGGCTTCTCATAAATACATAGATTTTTCATATGCTATAATATGTTAGTATTTTTTAATGAATCAGTTACAATTTCCCCTGTCATATATTTTTCGCCAAATATAACTTTTACCCAAAAATAGTTTTTAGCCAAATATAATTTGTACCCATTCAGCTTATTCAGCTTACACTTATTCTTTGTTGTGAGGTTTCCTTTAAGTACTTGAAACCCTACTGTTTAGTTATACAGTACTAGTGTAGGTAATGTACAAACATAAAAATACAAACATTTCAGTGCTTCTTCAAGTCTCTATTTTTATTTTTGATGTAGGGTCTACTCTAGGTCGATATTTTCAAATTCATGAATACTTTCACAATTTGGCAACAAAATGATGCAATGGGAAAATAGACCTCTATCAAATAAACATGATAATAAATTTAAGTCACTAAACTGAATTAAATTAAAAAGATCTAGAATATAAAATGTGAAAACATTATATGATGCAAAATCATTAACTTTGTCTCTATCACCCAAATACAGGTCAAAAAGGCGTTATGTGTCTTAATCCAGCATAACATTGTGAAATATGGCTTGAACAAGCGTGGTATGGTGGAGTACACAGCTGACGTTGAGAAGGCTCTACTGCTCGTTCGTTACCCACGCTACATCTACAGTGCCAAGACTCTCTATGGTGACATTGGAGAGCTGATTGTAGAGGAGGTGTTGCATCACGGGGAGATAATCATGAGCAATGTCGTTGAAAAGGTCAAGGTCAGGTTGAAAGAAGCAATGGAAGGTAAATATACACTGTTTATAGTTCAAAATTGTCATATTAGCAGTCAATAGATAAGAATACAATAAATATCAAATTGTAGGAAAATTCATACTCTACAAACGTCATTGAGATCAAGTTTTGAACTTTCATGCTTGAATGGGCACATTCATTTACCGGTTAGATTGTCTGATTAATAAAATTGCAAAAATAGAGCAAGCAGCCATTCAAATGTAAATAAATATATGTATGATTTTCTTGTTCTACAATGAAAACAGAGAATGAGAAATGGTGAGGAGAATTGAGCTCTTGATGTCAACTGTAGTTTCAAGACTGCATGGTATGGTCAAGATGCCTTTCCTTTTTATGTTTCTTGTGATTTTGTTTTTAATAGTTTTTATTTAACCAGACAAGATGGAAATGCTCATCAACATGGCCAGATGTCCCATTTTTCAGTTGCATATTTTTTTCAGAGACTCCATATTGTTCAATGGCTGTGCTCAGTCATACGTGGATGGTATGATTCCAATTAAATATCATCTTAAAAAGGATTCATTTTTGTTTGTTTTGATGTATCAAACATAAGTTCCAGTTTTAAAAATCTGAGATGCATGGCCCTTTGTGTTATCAGTGTCTGTGATAAAGTGTAATATTGAAGCCCTAAAAAATTGTGCTTCAAAGTTCAAAATGGTCATGAAGTGCTTCAAAAAGGTAAAATCTTTGAGTGACTGGTTTTACCATGGCATACTCATTTTCCCAAATAGACAGTAGTGTAATAAAAACTGTTGACATTTTTCTAATTCCAATCATAAATATCATGTTAATGAAATATGCGATTTGCTTGTAAAAGTCATGGGACTCATTTCTGACCTAAGGGTTCAATTATGATTGCAGCATGCTAAATCCATGATTTTGTTTAGAATCAGAGGCAAAGCTACCTAATGCCTTTGAATATTTATTTGAAAATCTTAATTATAAATAGAGTCCACTTTCTTTTTTTGTTGAGTTTTATTCTGACTCATCAATGTTAGATGTATGCTACCTTGAGTAAACTGGGCCCCATTTCACAAAACTTGTCAACAGTTACAAATGACATTTTTTTTTGTTATAAGCTAGTGAAATCCTTGCTTCTGATTGGTTATCAGCAGATTTGTCACTGATTGTTGTCAGTTGTCAAAACCCTTTGTGAAAGGGGTCTCTGGTGTTTACACTGTAAAAAATAGAGATGCAAAGATGCTGAGAGAAACATTTCAAATGCAAACATAATTTTGACATATAATACAGATACTGCTATAGGCAGGGTTCATATTAGATCTTTTAAAATTTTCCTTGAGATATTCTTTGGTGCGCTCATGATGCTGATACAGCCAAAACACCTAATTTTGCATTTGTGTAAACATATCTTTCAATTTTGTTTTATTTTAAGACATTTTTTATTTTAAAAATAATAAGTGAAACTAGGATACATAATAAATTGTTTTGAAGAAGTTAGGGTATCCTACTATCCTTTGATTGGTAATTCGTTGCAATGGATACATTTTAATAACATTATTTCTGCTTTGTGTCTGCTTTTCAGGAAATCAGCTGGAACCCTCAGCAATCAAAGATAAGTTCATTGACCTTGTCAATACACACTTCTTGCAAAGGTTACCATCATGGAGTGCTGGAGATGATGAAGAGAGCAAAGTAATTCCTCTTATTCCTCACCTTTTTGTCTCCGATGCTGACCTGTATAGGGTACCAGAGACTGCAGGAGGTGAGAAAATATAAAGAAAAAAAATGTTTCTATCGTAGGTGATGCTCGGATAGTTAACCCTTTGACTAATCAATTTTATAGGTCCCATAGGCTTAACACAGGGACCACCAGGTTCAGTAAGCAAAGGGTTAAATGGAGGCCCCTTGCAGGGCAGCTTTACAACCTCTGCACGATAAGAACCCACTGCACTATTCGTGTAAGAGTAGGGGAAAACCCCCGGTGTAGTAGTCCAACTATATACCCCAAATCAGTTAGGAGGAGAGACCAGAGGGTTACAGTGATTCAGTTCCCTTTTTGCCTCCCAAGCATAGATAATGCCAGATACTTAATAATGATTTAATGATTCGATCAGCTTCCATCATTTTTGGCAATATACACCACGTTGTCGTACACATTTGGAAAGAATCCTTACAATTTAACTGGAGCTTGATTTGATTTCAAACAAATTGATGGATAAAAACTCTTTCTTGCTTCTTTTTCTATCTCCTACTAATACCTTCTCAGTTGGTGCAGGGGGTTTAGAGCAAGTTACCTAAGCTGACCTTTATGTAACCAACCGTGGTATTTGGTATAAAACAAGTTTTGAGATAAATATTCAGTATGTATATAGATCAATTCATATAACTGCAGTGTGATGGTAAAAAAAATCCTAACAGTGCTACTTTGCGAACGCACCACCAAAAGCTACTCAAAAGCTTCTGAAAACAAATGCGTCTTCAACAAAACTGTGAAGACAGCAACAGATGAGGCTTTTATTATGTTTAGTGGTAGGTTATTCCAAAGCTTTGGAATGGGAATTACATGTATTCCAATATTTACTACCTACTCTAAAAAATGATAGGCAATTCTAAAAGTGTCATTTGTTTTCTCTTTTTCACAAACAGTTGTTTATAAGTGGCCCAAACATTGTGGAGCGGTGTGTACAGCGCTTTGTAACCACAAGGAATAGGCGCTATAGCCGCTATATCAAATATCATTTGATTGATTGATTGATTTGTGATTTGTTTTATTAGTAACAGGAAAAAGGAAGAGGCCTTTGAATGATGGTGGAAAAAGTAGCAAGAGAGCCAGGAGTTCTTCTGTGGGATCAGAACCAGATCAAGAGGTATGCTTGATCATACGTGACTCAGTAAAGTGCCTCTAAAATCCGCTGCAGCACAATGAAAGCCATTTTACATGTGTGCATATATTGCTAATTAGGGCAGAAAAAAAGTAGCTGTGTGCAAAAGACACCCCTGTGGTATCGTACAGGTCTACAAGAGGCTCATTACGCATTAACTCGCATTATTTTACATATTTAACAGGTAGTAGTAGTATAGATTTCCTGTCCATTTCAACCCTTTTTTCATTCAATTTTATATTTTCTTTATTCAATTTCGTTCCGAAACTTTGTGATCTTGCACATCACCATGTTAATTTCTTCTTTGTCCATTTAATTTCATCATTATGAATCCAATTTCGACCACGTCAAATCAAATTCATCATCTCTCGCTGCCAAGCTACCATCGCACGAATCAATTTTTCCTAATTTTGACAATTTTGACTAATTTGAATGTGACAATCGTGAAGTGCACAAAGACAATTTTATCATTTCATTCTGCAGCGAACCGTCAGGTGAGACAATTTTGAATGAAGTCTGAGGAAATTGAATAGACAGGTGGTAAAATTGATTGACCATTGATCAAATTGAATTATAAATAACAAAATTAAGTTTGACATTTGCACCTTGCCAGATTCTCAAGACAAAATTGAAGTGCACATTAATGAAATTGTGAAAAAAAGTGTTAAAGGGATTGGTATCTTTGTCTCAGATTCTAAACAAAATCGTAGATTAAGCCCATGCTGCAGTCATAATTATAAACCTTTAGGTCAGTCAGGAATCCCATGTCCTTTACAAGCCAATCGCCTGTCTGATTATCACGATATTTATGATTGAAATTTCAAATTTCAAAAACCGTTTTCCCAACGGTTTCTATAACGCTGCAGTCTATCAGGGAAAATGAGTATGGTAAAACCGGTCACTCAAAGATTGTTCTTTTTTTAGGCACTTCATGATCATTTTGAAGCGCAACTTTGTTAGGGCTTCAATATTACACCATATCACAGACACTGATAACATGTAGGGCCATGCATCTCAGATTTGTAAAACTGGAAACATTGTTAAGCAATGCCATTAAAATGGACAGGAAATCCTTTACTAGTAGTATTATTATTAGTAGAATTAGTAGTTATACTGACCTTGAGAGTCTAACCACATGTGTTGTAGAATATTAATATATTTTCTTTCATGGTTTTCTGTAGGTGCCTCTTGATGATGGAATCTACTGGAAAGTGAATTTTGAACGTTTTCATCGTTATTTCAGAGATCAAGATATCATCTCGGCTATAACACAGAGAATAGACAAGGTTAGATATAATTTACTCTCTGTAGCACTGATGATTTATTTTATTTACATGCTCATTATATAATGCCCCATCAGAATGATATTTTGATTGTAATAATGTCTTTGAATTAGTACAGTTCATTAATACATTCTTCCTATACACAAAAATCTCTTAGGTGATTGATACATACTTTAATCAGAGTGAATCCTTAAAGTATACCGATAAATTGTTTTATGACTAAATAGTGGTGTTACATTGTTAAAGGTATTACAAAGTTTTGGGAAATTTTGAAAAATGGGTGGATAGTGATTCTTTACAATTTTGATATTTTTGGATGCCCCTGTGGATGTAATAAAAGCACTATAAATTTAAGCCCCTAAAACGCTTCTGTTTTCGAGAAAAATTGAATATAAAGATTTACCGGTGCTCCCGGTAAATTTTGATAAATTTCAAATAGCTCCTACGGCCGTACTATGGTAGCTGCGACCATGAAAATATCAGAATATGTAGTTGTGGTATATAATTTGCGAACGGGAATAGCTAGTTGGTCGATATTAGTCAAGAAACATTGTTTTATAGCTTAATTAATATCTTGACCTTGAGAGGGAGCTATACAACATAAAGTGATTATTATTTATAATTTCATAACTTTAGACTCGATTTCGACCGCGACGACGATCACTGAATATTGTAGGATCGCATATGCTTCCAATATGTTCATTTAAACCAAATTCATGACCCCATACCAAAACTTTGTATTACCTTTAAAGGCATATAGGAATTGAACAAATTCCAGATCATTTGCTTCCCCTTAAAAAAAGGCTAGGAGTCAAGAGATTTTTATACTAACAGATACTTCCAAAGCATGTAGGCTTTCTAAGTTATTGCTTTCTTCTCTTCTATTCCTCTATCGTCTCTCCACAATCAATATCTTTGATAATCCTACATGGATACATGTGATCTCTGTTGAACCAAAGCAGAAGAGTATCATATTTCATGAATTAAACCAATTCCTCTCTGTGTTGGCAGTCTGCTGGAGATGTGGTTGCTACCATGCTGAGAATGAGTGAACTAACTACAGACTTCGTGGCGCGGGAAACTAAGCCTCTCTCATTCCATGATATTGCAAGACAGATGCCTAAGAAACTGGAGAACAGGCAGCTAGAACAATACATGAAACTGTTGCTTGATGACCAGGTAGGTTGTTTGTAACATACTCCATTTGAAACAATATACAGATATTGAATGTTCTGAGGGACATGGTTAAAACTATTGCAGAAAGTGATCATCTTGAAATGTTACTGTACTCTGAGACCAGGAGTCTTGTATAGAGGAGCTATAGATTTAACTGTGACATGAAATTTTTCTGACCAATCAGAGGCCTAGAATCTTGTCATTTGGTATATAAATGAAATTATAAAATGAGTTCTAGAACGCACTCAAGCTAATTGGTCAAATGACAACATGTGACTGTGCATCATTCTTTCCTACCATACCTACCGTGGAAGAGGTTCACATATTTCTTGGAAATGATGAAGGATAATTTCTTAAATGATCAGTTATTTCATGAGGATACCAATTAATTTGTATATTACCTGTTTATATGCTTGTGTTTATCTACCAGGTATTTTGTTTTCGCTGCTGTTATTTGTTTTATTCTTACCAAACAGGGCCTCATGGAAGACTACCAAATTGGTGATATGTGTCACCCTGTATAAATATCAGAAATAAATAAATCAATCAAAAAGTGATAACCCACGGCTAGGCGTGAGTCTGTGAACTATTGCTCTTACATATTTGCTTCTTATGAATATCTTTTTTGATATTATCAAAAAAGAAATTCATATTATTAAAGTTCAGTCATTTTCTACTCCATATAGCCATTTGGTAACATTGCCACCAGAATAGTAAAGATGATGATATAATGATAGTAATAGTATTTGTCATACTAGTAGTAGTAGTAGTAATAGTAGTAGTAGTAGTAGATGTAGTTGTAGTAATAATGATAGTAATAATAATAATAATAACATCAACAAGAGCAGCAAAAATAACAACAAAAACAAAATAAGTCTGTCCCATCAGTCAGTTGTGTACTTATATATTCTAGAATAAAAAACAACAACAGATTAATGCTTATTTTTCATTGCTTTCTGTTTATACTCTTCCCTTTTCTTGATCTCCCTTTCGTCAGACGATGATAGTAAAGAAGTATGGTGATGCTGGAGGTGGAATGTATGAGATAGACTTAGAGCAGGCTTCTCGGGTCATTTGTACAGCAAACATAGAGTCTGTGGTCCAGGAGAGATTCGGCTCCAAGAGCTTCCGCATCTTCAAGACACTTCTCAAGAAGAAATATTTGGAGCAAAAGCAGGTGATTTTTTAAAAGTATATATATCAAATTTCTTTAGTGGGAGGTGTTTTAGTCGAGTGGTTTAATCATTTGACTGGAGATGCGAAGGTTGTGGGTTGAGCCATATATCCCTTTTAAAGACATTAACCTATATTTGCCACTCTTCACCCAGGTGTTAAATGGGTTCTGGGAAGAGAAGAATTCCTTGAATGATGTGAGCACTGAAATCGGTTGCCTACATGTAACTAGAACTAGAGCTTAGGGTAACATTTGAGTGCCTTGAACACTTTCCAACATTCATATTAGTTGTTCCAACAGAAAAAATTGACTGAAAGAAATGTCAGAATGAAAATAGTTATGACTGAGTGATTTTGTGTTGAGTTCTAAGAACATGCTCTCCAAAATATTTGTGTATCTTGATTACTGCCCTGATAGTGTGGTACGGTATGTCACTGAAACAGCTCCCGTAGGATTTTTGTGCCAAATTAAGTTGATCTTTTTTTGCATTTTTGGATTCATTGCGCGTTATAAATGCCATTTTGGCGCCCAATATGGACCCCCCAGAAAATGAAGGAGGGGTCTGAAAATTTGAACCCCATCATTTTTGGCCAAAACAGCAACAAAACAAAAAATCAACTTTGGCAAAAAAAATCCTACGAGATTACATACCATACCGCACTATTAGGGAAAAGGCATTTTTGTGAGAATAAATAAAATTATGATTAAAGAATGAAAGAATATTGAAAGAAAGGAGTTTTGCAAGTTGATTGGAGGACTTTTTATCAATCCAGATCTATCATAACTGTTTATAAGAGGGGCCCAGTTAATACAATTACATTTAATATAATTCAAAAATCTGATACAGTTTAATATTATTTGTATTTCAGATTGAAAACTTTGCTTTAATTCCTGCCAAAGAAGCCAAGGAGCTTGTGTATCAGATGTTTGCTGAGAATTTTATAACCGTTCAAGAGATTCCTCGTACCCCTGATCACGCCCCGTCAAGGACCTTCTACCTCTTCACCGTTGAGCTTGGTCAGGTGACCTTTATGCTGGCAGAGAGGTGTTATAAGTCCTTGATCAACCTCATGACAAGACGCCATTTTGAATCGGCTGAAAACAAGTGAGTCTCACTGGCAGATAGACTGAACCCTCCTCCTTCAGTCACGATCTGGTAGACAACCTGCAGGAAAAAAATATGTACATATGAAGTCACAAATTACGAAAACTCTTTGATGTGCAAAATGTTAGGGATGTTTTATGAAAGTTGTGATCAATCTGACGACAAGTTGCAATTATAAGATGGCTGAAACAAGCAAGTCTAGCAATTCCCATTCCGGCATGACACAATATTCCTCCTCAAAATACACTATGCTTGAGGCCCTGCCACAGTTCAATTCCAACCTAAGTCGATCTTAATCTTTGTGGAACTCCCCAGGATCATTTTGCATCAGACTATGACCATTTTTATCCATTAAATTTGATCGAGCAGAAGGTTTAATAACAAAAATGAAGTAACGATACCCTGTATCACAAAAAGGTTTAAAGCCTGCTTAGTGGCAGGTGTATCTACTGTGCTATTTTATTTTGTTATCAATTTCTAATGACCCCTTTGATGGAACAAACTTATGATTTAGTACTGGTATGCATCATCTTTAATGGAGTAAAAAGAATGACACGAGGCACGAACTTTAAACTTTGTAGCAAACTTGGTAGCCTGATAAGATCTGTAAGTAATACCCCAGTCACTGACTATCGATTCCAGACCGACAGATTTATATCCTTTTGGGGTTCCGGTAATGTACTTATTTATTTATTTATTCATTATTATTATTGTTATTATTAATTAATTATTATTAATTAGTTAATTAATTAATTAATTAATTTATTTATTATTATTATTATTTTTTTGTTTTGTTTGGGGGGGGGGGGAGGTCAGTTTTTAGTTTGGTGTCTGTCTTGTTGGTGTGAATGGGGTATGAACAGTTCAAAGGTCACTAAGGTCAAATGTCAATTTAGCATCTTGATTTATTTCATACATTAATTGTAAAATAGTAATGTAGAGGAAAATGTTTTCCCCCTTCAAGATCTGTGAAAATAATTCTTAAATTGTGGCAAAAGGTAAATAATAATCCAGTGAATATGGGCACAGGAAAATTGGCAACGTAGAGACTTTTAAGAATGTCTTTTTATTAATGCAGACGATTGATTGAGAAGGAGCAGAAGGTGGAGGCCATCACAGCCTCCATGCAAGGATCAGGAGCAGAACCTGCTCAGCTAGAAGAGATCGAGAAGACGATGACACAGCTAGAGAAAGAACAACTCCAGAAATACAAAGGAAGGATAGCTAAGTGAGTTCAGTTCCATTAACATTCATATCAAAGGGTCCCTATACTGGGTTAAAAACAAGCTCTCCACTGTGCAGTGGTCTTGTTGGGATACCAAACTAAAGTAGACAGAAAATATGGCATAATAAGTTTGCCTGTTATACTGGATGATTCCTATAGTAACTAAATTCCAAATTGTAACCCCAAGCAAGACAGGATACCCATCAGTAATCATAACTGAAAACCTAGCCTAAAACCCAACAGCAATCCAATCCCTAACCTTTATCTTTTACCAAATAAAGCCAGGAAGAAATATTGGATCAGCTGTCCTTTGTAATTCTTGTGATATTTGCTCCAGGCTTTATATCATTGAAGATGTAGGGTTAGTGTTTGGGTTGCGGTGATTATCAGATTATTTGTCTAGGATTAAAATATAGCATTTCATCCTGAATTTTTAAAATTTAACTAATATATATAAAAAATTCATGGTTAAGCCATTGTGGCAAGATAAAAAAGTGAAAAGAAATATGAAATAAATTATCTTATCAGGAATACCCAGGAATGGATTATATGATCCTTTTATCTTAAAACTGGCAGTTTATGAATTATTGCTCTTTTTATTTATTTATTTTTTCTGGTATTAATTTATGATTTTCTTTTTATTCATATTATTTTTATGCTTCCACAGGTTAGAACAGAGTGAATTGCAGACGGACAAAACAGTCTTTGTCCTTAACTCTTTCATACTTCAAGAAGCAGAAGGGAGATTATAACAGGACATCTTATATGAACTTCTATGAGTTCCTTCATATACCGAGATGCAAGAGGAAGATTATAACAGGACATCATATGCGAACTCCTATGAATTCCACCATATACCAAGAAGCAATGGGAAGGTTATAACAGGACATCATATGTGAACTCCTATGAATTCCACCATATACCAAGAAGCAATGGGAAGCTTATAACAGGACATCATATGTGAACTCCTATGAAGTGAATTCCTGGATATATCAAGATGCAAGAGGAAGAACATAAGGGCACGTTCACATATGCTGTGGCAAACGGCCCCAGTTTAACCACAGCACTTTTCGTGTATGAAATGAGTGAAGAGTGAGGATGGAAATAGCTGCCACGCACAACAAAGGTCCTATGCACACTCATTTATTTGAGTGAAATAAGAAAGTGCAATACTTTTGATGACACTTACAAAACAGTGATTTCCAATTCTTTTTTCACATAAAAAACAGAGGAGTGATTTGGGAATGATTATAATATTTTTGTTTTAGATATCCAGTGAGGTCTGACCCAGGTCCCATTGCATAAAACTTACCATTGATGGCAAATTGGCCATCAATTTTTAACTACCATGGCAACATCACTCAACAGCCGCTCAAATCTAGGCTCCCTTGGAAGTTACCATCATTAGTAAGTTTAATGCAATGGGGTCTTTATTCAACATTATGCCCATAATGTAAAAAACACTATAATACTTTGGGAAAGAGTGATGCAAGTATCATCTTGACAAATGAGTGTTTTTTAGACAAACTGTAAAAGTGAAAGGTTTAAGAGGTTCAAATCACCCCTTCCAAAAGAAATGTTCATGTATACCAAAATGTATCTCCTAAAACCTTTACTAGACATTGAGATCCTAAAAGATGAAAGAGTGTTAATGCGATAACACACCTTACCACCTCTGTGTGGGTGGGTTATGAAATAAATTGTGATAGGATTAGATTCAACATTATGTAAGACCTGATCTACAGGTAGGTCTCTGAGATGAACATCATAATAAACGGTGTCATTCACAATGCAGTGAAGATTGATTCTGTGTATGTTTTGTATCTGTTTTGAAAAATATAAAAGCTATTGATTTAAGTGAGGATTAGTTTGCTTTATCACTACCTGAAACAATTGAAATCGGTCTGGCGACAGAGAAAGTGAGAGGAAAAATTGAGAGGGATATAAAGAGAGATACAGAGAGAGAGAATCATATAAATAGAGAGAGAGAGAGAGAGAGAGGGGGGGGGGGGGAGAAAGAGAGGAATATAAAGAGAGTTAGAGAGAGATAGAAAGAGAGAGAGAGAGAGGAGAAAGAAATATAAAGAGATTTATAATGAGGGAGGGAGGAGGGAGATGGGGGAGAGCAAATTTTTGAACAATTTTTTTTTTTTTTTTTGGGGGGGGGGGGGGGGTGGGAGGCGGCGGTTCTGTTGGCCTTCAGGGTTCGTTCTTTATTCTCCGATATTCTCTGAAAAGGTAGTACTAATTAAAGAATAATACCGGGTAATAATAATAATATGGATATTTATATAGCGCGGTTATCCACCAGGTTCTGACGCTCATGTGCTTTACACATATTACCCTGGTTGTAGCCGAGCTGCCAAAGTATAGCGCTCAAGCATATCAGACAGGCGCGTACGCAGGATTTTTTTCAAGGGGGGGGGGGTTTTAACATTTTAAATCGGGCCGAAAATTTTGCAACGACCCAGCTAGCCGATGAATAAGCGGGGGGGGGGGGGGGGGGGGGGGGGGGGGGGGGGGGAAGGGGGGGGGGGGAAGGGGGTTTTCCTCCAAAATACACACATAAAATATTCCAAAGGGGGGGGGGGGGAATGAGCACATTTTTTTTGTTTTTGGCCCTCGAAAATTTGAAAATTTGCACCCCCCCCCCAAAAAAAGCTAAAAATCACGTGTTTTTACACGTTTTTTTTCCTAAGGCCCCCCCCCCCCTGGATCCTCCACTGAGTCAGGTGCCTTATCCACTAGACCCAGGGGCGTCGCTAGACCTTTTTCTGTGAGGGGGGGGGGGGGGGGGGGGAGGCCAACGATTACCGACAAAACTAGCCACCAATTACCGACAAAATTAAATGTCCCAATATCTACAAATTTAACCCTATAAACCCGGGGGGTAAGAGCACTTTTTTGGTTTCATAAACCGGGAGATTCTACATAGTTGGCGGGAGAGCGGGAGGAAGGCGGGAGTCTCCCGCTACGAGCTTTTGGAGCGGCGGGAGAATGAGCGTGGTGGCGTGAGACTCCCTCCAAATGCGGGAGGGTTGACAGCCCTGGATTTATTGTACCGATCTCGACTGTTAATCCTTGTCTGAATGAAGTTCCCCCCCCCCCCCTCCCGCGCGAAGCGCGAAAGCTTTGACATTTCATTAAATTATTATAAAAAGTAGACGATTTGCTGTACCGTTCTCGATGTTAATCCTTATCTGAATTCAGTTCTCCCCCTCCCGCGCGAATCGCGGAAGCTTTGACGTTTTAAAATTATGAGAAAAAGCAGACGATCCGGTGTACTGATCTCGACTCTTAATCCTTATCTGAATTCATCTTAATCTTTATCTGAATTCAGTTCTCCCCCTCCCGCGCGAAGCGCCGAAGTTATGGCATTTCATTAAATTATTAGAGAACGTAGACGATTCGTTGAACAGTGCTGGACTCTTAATCCTTGTCTGAATTCAGTTTTTTTACCTCCCGCGCGAAGCGCGGAAGCTTTGACGTATCATTAAATTAAATTATGAGAAAAAGCAGACGATTCGGTGTCGGCCTACTGTTCTCGACTCTTAATCCTTATCTAAATTCAGTTTTCCTCCCTCCCGCGCGAAGCGCGGAAGTTTTGACGTTTCATTAAATTGAGAGGAAGTAGACGATTCGTTTAACCGTGCTCGAGTCTAATTAATCCTTGTCTGAATGAAGTTTCCCCCTCCCGTTTTGACGTTTCATTAAATTATTAGAGAAAGAAGACGATTCGTTGTATCGTTTTCGACTCTCAATAAGCCCTAATAATTGTCTGAATTCAGTTTCCCCCTTTAGCGCAAAGCGCGGAAGCTTTGACGTTTCCTTAAATTATTATAGAAAGCAGACAATTTCAACGTACCGTTTTTGACTCTTAATAAACCCTTTTTGTCTGAATTCAGCTTCCCCCTCTTGCGCAAAGCTTTGACGTTTCTTTAAATTATGAGAGAAAGTAGACGATTCGTTGAACCTTGCTCGACTCTTAATCCTTGTCTAAATGAAGTTCCCCTCTCCCGCGCGAAGTACCGTTCTCGACTCGTCTAAATTAAGTTTTCCCCTTCCGCGCGAAGCGCGGAATTTTTTTTTTTTTTTTTTTTGGGGGGGGGGGGGGAGTGTAGAGGCCAAAGATTACCGACAAAACTAGCGACCAATTACCGACAAAATTAAATGTTCAATATCTACAAATTTAACCCTATAAACCCTGGGCCGAAGGCTAAATTGTTTTTCCTATGGACTATCTATAGTACTTGCATATGCGCAAATGGTCATTTTCCTCGACGACATAAATATACGAAATATTTCGTCAACTTAGTCAGCATCATAGCTGATATATTTTAATGCAGGCGCGGAGCTAGGATCTTATTTTAAGGAGGGCGGTAGCGAGCAAGCGAATCACTTAAAGAGCGCTCAGTAGGGGGTGTGGGTGATAGGCCTCTAAATTATTAGGAAAAGAAGACGATTTATTGTACCTTTCTCGACAGTTAATCCTTGTCTAAATGTACTTCCCCTCTTTGACGTTTGATTAAATTATTATGAAAAGAAGACGATTTGCTGTACTGTTCTCTACTGTTAATCTTTGTCTGAATTCAGTTCCTCCCCCTCTCGCGGAAGTTTTGGCGTTTCATTAAATTATTAGAGAAAGTAGACGATTCGTTGAACCTTGCTCGACTCTTAATCCTTGTCTAAATGAAGTTCCCCTCTCCCGCGCGAAGCGCGAAAGCTTTGACGTTTCATTAAATTATCATGAAAAGAAGACGATTTGCTGTACCGTTCTCTACTGTTAATCTTTGTCTGAATTTAGTTTCTACCCCTCCCGCGTAAATTTTGATGTTTCATTAAATTATTAGAGAAAGAAGACGATTCGTTGTACCGTTCTCGACTCGTCTAAATGAAATTTTATCCCTTCGCGCGAAGCGCGGAATTTTTGGCGTTTCATCACAATATAGAGAAAGGAAGACGATTCGTCGTACCGTTTTCGACTCTTATTACTCCCTATTCATCTGAATTCAGTTTCCCCCTCTCGCGCGAAGCGCGGAAGCTTTGACGTTTCATTAAATTATTAGAGACATAAGACGATTCGTTTGTACCGTTTTCGACTCTTAATAAGCCCTATTTGGTGTACTGTTTTCGACTCTTAATTAGCCCTATTTGGTGTACTGTTTTCGACTCTTAATCCTTATCTGAATTCAGTTGTCCCCCTTCCGCGCGAAGCGCAGAGGTTTTGACGTTTCATTAAATTATTATGAAAAGAAGACGATTTGCTTTACCGTTTTCGACTGGTAATCCTTGTCTGAATTCAGTTTCTCCTCCTCTCGCGCTAAGCGCGGAAATTTTGACGTTTCATTAAATTATTAGAGAAAGTAGATGATTCGTTGAACCGTGCTCGACTCTTAATCCATGTTTGAATAAAGCTTCCCCCTCCCGCGCGAAGCGCTGAAATTTCGACGTTCCATAAATTTTTAGAGAAAGAAGATGATCCGTTGTACCGTTTTCGACTCTTAATAAGCCCAATTGTTTGAATTCAGTTTTCCTCTTACGCGCGAAGCGCGGATTTTTTTGGGGCGTTTCATCACAATATAGAGAAAGGAAGACGATTCGTCGTACCGTTGTCGACTCTTAAACCTTGTTTGAATTTAGTTTCCCCGAAAAGTGTTAAACCTCTGATTTCTTTACCTGATATTATAGTAAAGTGAAACTTCGAGAAAATATAAGTATTGTAGTTGCAGTCACTCTCGAAGTCGTCACAGCGGATAAAAAGTCACAGTTCGTAGGGAAAAAAACTTGTCGGCCGACCGGCAATATACATCTCACCGACTTCAAACTTCTGCACTGATATAGTACACGAGGATCGAGCAAGAATACGACACAGCTGACCCGACATAGCAACATATTTACCCGTGTCTTTCTTGCTCCCTCGGCGAGACGACTCCACCCAACAACCCCCTTCTCTCTTTTACTCCCACTCCTCCTCTCTCAGGCTCTTACCTCTCCTCTCTCTCCTCTCTTTCACCCCCGTTTCTTTTGTTCCCCTTTTACTTTTGTTTTCCTCTTTTTTTCCCTTTTCTTTCTTTTCCTTTCCTTCCTCTCCTCCCTCTTTTTCTTTTTTCTCTTTCTTTCCTTTCTTTTCCTTTCTTTTCTTTCTTTTCCTTTCTTTCTTTTCTTTTCCTTTTCTTTATTTTTTTCTTTCCTTTACCTCCCTCCCCCCTTTTTTCTTTTTCCCCGACGGCAGCGCAGTTTTACCGACAATATCCTGACAGGTGGAGGGGTGTCGCACCCCAACACCCCCCCCCCCCCCTTTGGCGACGCCCCTGTGTGTATATGCGTGATCATGAGCGAACCCAAAATCAAAGCACTTGCCCATGCGATTGCGGATAAGGTTCCGGCCGAGGCTCGCCCACCGAGTAGATTTCTCCAAAAGAATGAATGGCATACGCGGGCAAGCGTCGGTTACACCTTTGTTTACATAAGAAACATTCTATTGTTTGTTTTTTCATCGGTGTATTTTGATAGAGTCATGAAATCATTGAAATTGGTATTACCAAAATTAAAAAGTGCCACTATTTTTTCCCAAAGTGTTTTCTTTTCACATGGAAAGAATAAATGTTCATAATTATTATGTTTCCTCCTCTCCGGGGCCGGGAGGGGGGGGGGGGGGGGTGGATGTACTCACATATTCAGACATACGGGCCCATGTGCCGCTCTAAGGGGTAATTTTTTCACAAAAAAACACCTAAATTTGCGTCCCATTTTTTAAACAAAAATATCACTAAACATAATTATTATGGTGTTTGCATGGCGAACACCCGAAAGTTGTGAAAATCCCTACGGCGTCCACTTTCTGACAAAAGGAACATAAATGTTTTAATATACTCATTATGTAGGCCTAATTCTATAAACTAGGTTATAAAGTATTTTGAATTGGAATTATATGAGTCTAGCTGCTATTTCGTTTTATTGTCGAAAATAAACGGATCAACTGCGACATGCACACAACAACAAAAGGTATTGCGACATCATCTCACAATTTTGACGTCTGTGTGACACGAATGTTGAGCAATGTTATATTCTATCATATTTTTTAAAGGTACCATGTCCAGGGGCGGATATAGGGGGGGGGGGGTGGGGTAGGGGGGGGGGGGTTCGGCCGGTCCCCCCCCCCCCCATCAAAGAAGATTGTCCCATTTCCAGAAATGATTACTTAATTTCCTCTCTATTCAGCTAACTTTAGGTCTTCTTGTTTATTTTCTAATACATTTCCTTCATATCTTGAGGAGTATTGGGGCTTCAATTTTATTTTTGCTGTTAAAAACTTTTTTTTTTTAAATTTCATACAAATTATTTTTCACTCACTGTTGACCATTCTATTCTAATATTCCAGTCTACGTTCTTTTACCAAATTAAAAAGTGTCACAATTTTCTTCCCAAAGTGTTTTTTTTCTTCTTTTTTTCTCACTACTAGAATAAATGTTCATAACTGTATAATATTATAGATCTACTCGGTCACTTTCTGGCAAAAGCAACATACATTATTGTATAAACTAGGTCATCAAATATTTTGAATTGGAATGATATGAGTCTGTTATTTTGTTTTATTGTAGAAAAATGATTACGATCAATTAAATGCGACACATACAACAACAAAAGATATTGCGACATCATCTCGCGGTTATGACGTCTGTGTGTCACGGAAGTTGCGCAATCTTATACTTGTCACTTGTCGTTTTTGTCATCTATTTTGTGAATTGATAACGTTCTATGTATTGTGTAGTACGTTAATGAAAAGATACTAGAGTCAATTTACGCATCGCACTCCCACACACGTACGTAGGCTACCAAACAGTTCACGTGTATGTACTGTACATCTCGCTCGCCCCGTGCCCGTTCATATACAACGCGCACTCGCTACGTTGCACCCTTTTCAGTTACCGGCGTAAACCGAGTAACAATTTTGTAGACATCTGGTGGGAGAAACAGAGCAAATATTCAAAATGGTAAGTTCCATCAATACAAAATCTTTAAACATCTATAGTATTTATATACCGAAGATGAGGACTAGACTGTAAATTCTTCGTTTGCGACAGAAGAAATGATGAAATATTCGTTTTTAATTTACTAAGTCGACTCTGAATCGTGAAGTGAATGATTGAATGAATGAACGTGTACAGTATAGTATGTATAGTGTCGTCGACATGTATGCAGCTGGTAATATGTACAATGACATTTAGATCTATGGTGTAATGCCAGTGTCCATTTTGATGACAAATCATTTTAGATTGTTGTCTTTCTACGATCTTAACGTTGCTCTTTACATTTATGATGCCCCCAAAATGGGTTCTATTGAAAGGGGGTGAAGAAGGACGTTTATTTTCTGAGGCGCTCTGCATAGAAGGAGGGGGTAATCAGGGCGCTAGTGTAGTTCCGTATCCATTTTTTTTAGCAGTTTGATATCCATTCTTAGCAAACAAATTTTAGCCCAATTTTTAACTAATTTTAATCATAATCATATATTGCATTTTCCACCTGAATTTGAATTAGATCTACATCCGACATCAGGAAACCTTTGTTTAGGGCGTCGATGTAGACGTTGTCGCTCAGTACCGTCTCTTAGTCCTGCACCTCAAACTGAAGCTATCAGTATCAGTCCAAA
This sequence comes from Strongylocentrotus droebachiensis, assembly GCA_035222895.1. Classification (NCBI taxonomy): domain Eukaryota; kingdom Metazoa; phylum Echinodermata; class Echinoidea; order Camarodonta; family Strongylocentrotidae; genus Strongylocentrotus; species Strongylocentrotus droebachiensis. Next base: position 30,044 of record JAVYIG010002015.1, on the reverse strand, counting down.
ATTATGCAGACTTCTCGTATGCGCGATACCATAACCAAATTATGGGTCAAAATCGACATCCATGATAAAAATGTAGCGGTGGTTTAAACTCTCGCTGTGCATGACGTCATCTAAATTTCATCCCTTCCAGTCTACGCCGAAGGCAAAATTATTATAACGGAAAAAACTGTGTTTTTTTATGTAATCATGATTAACCATGCCTGACCTAGCCAATTTATAGGGCTAGGTGATAATATTAAATATGATGTTGATGTCACCTAGCAGGGCTCTCGCCAAGAAATTAAAAAGGCGTGGCGCGACCCGAGGAGAAATTTGACCCCCCCCCCCCACAAAAAAAAAAAAAAAAAAAAGTAAAGATTTCGATTTTTTTTTTTTTTTTTTTTTTTTTTTTTTATGATTAATTTAAAAAAATAAGTTTACAAGTATAAGGAGTAATTTGATTAATTTTTTATCCCTGTATTATATTCCGGGTCATTGTCATATTTACATTTGCACTAAATAATCTAAATTATCAATGTTTATACAAGTAGATCTAGGTCTATGTTGGAATTTGTGAAATTTGTTATCAAATGTTACGAAAAAAAAAAAAAGAGAACGATCCTAGTTGTTAAGATTTTGATCGGGCTAGACCAAGTCATGTATTTAAAGCTGTAATTATTTTCCTTATATTAAAAACAATATTGCATTTTCTTATTTTCACAAAAATTGCAGTACTCAAATTTCTGCAAGTCTTTTACTTTATATTCGAGTAAAATAAATTCTCTGTCTCAAAATGACATACACCCGTCGACCCCAAGACGAAAGTCTGAAGAGCTGCCGACGTGTTTATACGCCCGCGTCATTAACATGGCCAGTTATTATTTGTAATTTGCTGGAAATTGTTCTTTAAAAATGAGAAATTCACGAGTTTGAGTAGGATCTCACTATATCATACTTTAATGTTAAAAATGATTGTTGAATATCTGAATTTGGTTAATCTGAATCTCGGTGAACTTTTATTGAGCGATGTGAAAACATGCAGCCACAACTGAATGTGAACATTTTGATTGACTGCATAGTTGCTTAGTAACCATACATAAACAGAGATTAGAAAGTAGATCAGTTCATTCATGACTTATGAAGCTCCTGCCCCTCTGAGCTAATGTAAACAAAAACAAAGCCATTTATGGGCCGAGTGAATGACCTCAGGTGAATGTGACAGAGAAGAGAGCGAGAGAGAGAGGTTTTCCCATGCTTATCTTTTCAGGGGGGGGGGAAGAGATAACTTCACGAAAGAGACAGCGCAAGAGAGAGAGAGAGAGAGAGGGAAATGTCTGATAGGGAGTGCGCGCAAACATGAAAGGGCTAGGCCGCCAAGGAGGGATCGGAGCTGAACAAAGGGGAGACATTAGCATTTTGATAAGATTGGATTGTCTGTAATGTATCATCGACCAAGGCCACGTGTTGAGTGATGGCTCCACTAGTCTGGCACATCGTGTAGTTGGTTTCCCAAATAAATAACACAGAAACATTAAAGTGAAAGTTGAAACTTTGTAATTCACACTACTTCTTTTTTCTTTTAGATTTTTACAATCATAGCTTATACTAAAGTCCCTCTAACGTTATTTACAGCTATAATATGTATAATTACTTTGCCCATAGCAATGTTACAAAATAGGCTGTTGGAATTAAAGCAAAACAATTTACTTTAGTTCATTCATGGTTTGCTACTTCGCAAACGCATATGAAATAAAAATTCATTCAGACCCTTTCAATGGTCCGTGTGTCTATCTCTCTCCCAACACAACAACTACCCTCACCCCCTCCCGGGTGGGGGGGGGGGGGGGGGGGTTGGGGTCGAGATTCAAAGTTCAATATTCAATAATAAACATTGAATTATTTCTTACAATCAAAGTAAGAACGCAAAATAAAACGGTAATAAAATAAATTCGATGTACCAGCTGGTAGGAAGGAGGCGAAATTAAACAAAACTATAAAGATTTTGTTGAAGTCGCCACAATGCAGACATCAAATAAGTTGGATGCTTATTATGTACTTAAAATACCAATTAAATATAGGGTAAAGAAGAAAAAAAGAGGGATGGAGAGAGAGAGAGCTTTGCAGCGATTCCTGGTTGCAGCTACAAATTATTCATTGCAATCCATTCCGACCGTCGTCAGTTCTAGGGGCTAGTGTTTGTATGTATGCCTGCGCTGCCTAGTCTACTTCATAATTGTTATGCCAATATTTTGGATAATTCTCTTTTGTACTTGAAACCTGATTTTATGTATAAATGTTTGCATGCATGTATTAAATAGTGAATTAAGAAAACGTAAGCCTTTAGGTAAACCAAAGAGATACAATTTTTAAATTAAAGTCAGTTATAATAATGAGCCAGTTTTTGCACAGAAATAACAAACACATTAGGAATTAAAGTGATTACTATGATCATCATCAATATCATCATCATCATCATACTGGCACATATTTTAATTAGACACTTGCGACTTTGAAAGTTCGAGTTGAGGTCAACACACACACACACACACAGGCTAGGCCTGCTGCGCTAAGCTATGTGCACCCAATATGTACATTTCCCCACAGCAACACAGCTACATAGAATACAATGGCGTGATCCATGTGCGTCGGTGGGTCTGTCTGTCTCTCTCTCTCCCTCATCGCGCCTTGACATTTTCTCTTCTCTCTCTCTCTCCCTCCCTCATCGCGCCTTGACATTTTCTCTTCTCTCTCTCTCTCTCCCTCTTTCCCCACTCTACTGCATGATCTACGGGTGTGTGTACTGTTTCGAGAACGCTAGCGCTTCAATACTTTTGGAGCGGGCGGTAGCTGGCAGCGCCGCGTTTGTCAAGTAATGAACATAATACGCGTGGCGCTGTTTTCTTTGAATGAAGAAGGGGTGGCGCAATATGTTTAATATCAAGAAGGCGTGGTGCAAGGTCAGGCAAAATCAAGAACGCGTGGCGCGCGCGCCACGCGTTATCTGAGGCAGCGAGGGGCCTGTCACCTAGTCTTAATTGGCACCCGCACCCCTGCGTAAAGAGAGATGTAAACAAATCTTCCACGTGTTCCTAACGATTGAACTAAAAATGTTATTTACATTCCAAAACTATGACCTCTGGCTGTCTTGGAGCCAAAGTGCACTGATATACATTTGTAGTTTGCCTCATTATTTATTTCTGTTCCGAATTCAAAGTTACCTCATTTTGTTTTGTTTTTGCCAGTCCACCAGATATCTCTCTGTATGTTGTAAGGTCAGGGTGAAAGCACCCACGGCCATGCTGAAACTGCCAAGACAATGGAAAGGAAAATTACAATTGCGATGGTGACTCTTAATGTTTATGTAATATTTGTGTGAAAACCCCCTCCCTTACTCAAGACCAATATTCAGAGGTCAGTTGATTTGTGTACTTTCAACTTAACTTTTTCCCCCTATTTTATGACTGCCTTCTTTTATTAGGTGAACTTCACTACAGACCAGATCCGTGGGATCATGGACAAGAAGACTAACATCAGGAACATGTCTGTCATCGCTCATGTCGACCATGGCAAGTCTACCCTGACCGACTCCTTGGTGAGCAAGGCCGGTATCATTGCTCAATCCAAGGCAGGAGAGGCACGCTTCACCGACACGAGGAAAGATGAGCAGGAGCGCTGTATTACCATCAAGTCGACGTAAGTATCAACATGTAGCTGTAGCAGGGATTTCTCTTTTTGTGTCCTGAGACTCCTGACCCTATTCAGCATTTTTGGCCAATACTGCAAACAAAAAGGCTCTTTACCCTCACCTTATATTTAAGAATCGAATCGAGGGCCTATTCCTGCTGTTTTTCTAAAATTGAGCGATAGATTTTGATCGTTGATCAATGAAATAATAAGGAGATTGAATGGCAATGAGAAAAAAAATGTGTGCCCACAAACTTGGGAGCAACACCCCTAAATTGCCCTACTGTTCCAAAAAAATCCTTTGTTCCTGGTTTGAAGGAGATGGGAGCTAGGTACCTTATTGTGAGGCCATTACTTTCATCGGCTCATGTGAGTGTAAGCTCCGCGGACCTCTTGTTGATATTGCTGGCCATCAATTATCAAATACTGAAAATGTCTCTTTTTTGGGGTCTTTTTCTTCAGAGCCATCTCCTTGTACTACGAGCTGAGTGAAAAGGACATGACATTCATCGAACAGGATAAGGACGTCAACGAGCGTGGTTTCTTGATCAACCTCATCGATTCCCCAGGCCATGTTGACTTTTCGTCTGAGGTGACAGCTGCTCTGCGTGTAACTGATGGAGCTTTGGTTGTTGTGGACTGTGTCAGTGGTAAGGAATTTGGGAAACTTGTTAGTTTTGTAGATTATGTTAAGTATTTATTTTTATGCCTCTGCTACAAAGTAGCCGGAGGCATTATGTTTTCGGGCTGTCCGTCCGTACGTACGTACGTCTGTATGTCCGTACGTCCCGTTCTTGTGATCGCGTTATCTCAAGAACCTTGCAGAGCCAATGAACTGATTAGATTTTGGGGTCGCAAGATCCAAGGTCAAAGGTCACAGGACTCATGTGTGCAAAAATAGCTTGTGATCGTGATATCTCAAGAACCCATTGATGGATTCCAGCCAAACTTGGGTCATGTATGTACCTTGCAGAGCCAATGAACTAATTAGATTTTGGGGTCACAAGATCCAAGGTCAAAGGTCACAGGGCTCATTATGTATGCAAATAGCTTGTGAACGCTTTATCTCAAGAACCCATTGATGGATTCCCGCCAAACTTTGGTCATGTATTTATCTTGCAGAGCCAATGAACTGATTAAATTTTGGGGTAACAACGTCAAGGTCACAGGGCTCATTAAGTATGCAAAAAAAGCTCGCTATTGTTTTGGTTTGTAAGATTGCTCCATGGCGGAGGCATCATTTTCGACTGCGCGCGGTCGAAGGTCCATCTAGTTTTAAATTTATTTTATTTCTGATATTTATAGAGGGTGGCACATATCACCCAAAATTCCATGGGGCCCTTTTTGGTAAGAATAAAACAAATACCAGCAGCAAAAAGAAATATGTAAATGATTTTTCAATTGAAATAGAAAATACATTTTAAAAAAAATCACTAGCAGAAATCTCGAATTTTTTCAAATAAGGAATTTTCCAAATTTAGCAGTTCTATTAAATACGGACAAGTCATTATGGTTTCCAGTTTTGCTCAAGTAGTTCCAGTGCATTCCACAAGAGTTTTGTCTGTTTTCCACATGTAGGTGTCTGTGTGCAGACAGAGACTGTCCTCCGACAAGCCATTGCTGAGCGCATCAAGCCAGTTGTGTTCATGAACAAGATGGACCGTGCTCTTCTGGAGCTTCAGCTGGAGATGGAAGATCTCTACCAAACCTTCCAGAGGATCGTTGAGAGTGTCAATGTGATTGTTGCCACCTATGCTGACGAGGACGGACCTATGGGTAACATCCAGGTTGGTATAAGTTGACCTAAGCAATGCATCATGAAAAAAAGAAGAAAAAGAAGAGTAGAAAATAATAACTAAAGGACTGGAAATGTTAGCTTAAAGACCATCTGCTTTGTTCCATAACGACATTGCAGGTTGCAATATGTTTGTACTGGGCTGGTACGTGACTCGAAAATGCTGTATGTGTTTCTGTAACTTAATCGTTTAACACATTACATGTACCCATTTTCTTCAATTGGATATAAAATGAAAGCTTATAAAGAGGTCACACCATCGAACCCTCGCACATTTTTTTGCATTGTATTAATTAACCTTTAATTAATTATGTTAGGGAGAGGATGATCAGAGGAGAAGCAAATTCTTTTCTGATACATTCTGTGTAGAAGTATACAAAATATCCGGATCCTTATGCATACCTTCAGAAACTTTCAAATTTTTTCTTGTGAAGGTTGACACTTTGATGTTGCCTGCCCTTAACAAAATATAATAGGGTTATTCAATTTTCAATGGCTTGTTTGCTTATGTAACAGGTTGAACCATCAAGGGGAACTGTTGGCTTTGGATCTGGGCTCCATGGCTGGGCCTTCACCCTGAAGCAGTTTGCTGAGATCTACGCTACCAAGTTTAAGATCGAGCCAGCCAAGCTCATGAAGAGACTCTGGGGTGACCAATTCTTCAATGCCAAAGAGAAGAAATGGAACAAGGTTGGAGGTGAAGGCTATGTTCGTGGTTTCAACCAGTTTGTCTTGGACCCTATCTACAAGGTACGGTTGAGGGCTTAAAAAATGATATATTCCTTTCAAAAACATGAGACTTCTTAGCTGGATGAATTTCATCAGTATAATTTGGAGACATAAATCCAAACCCAATCCATTTTTCAATATTAGATACTGAAGAGTTCTAGATTCAAGATTTGTTGTTGTCTTTTGAGAATAAACAGCAAAAAAAAAAAAACACGAAACAGAAAAGAGGGAAAAAAAACCTGGAAGGGAGATAATGTAGTAATAATGAAGTATGTTGCCAAATTTAGATTTCTTTGTTCACAACAGTCTTGTCATTGGCAGCACCAGTACGCATGCGTTTACACAGAGCTGCCAACCATTCTGTTTTTGCCGGAATTACTCTTTGTTTTTGTTATTCTACATAACGCACGTCAAACAACTGCCCTAAAATGGTGATTTGATCACAAATTCAACAGAAAACTAAATTTAAAACGTAAAAATATTCTCAAAAAGAATGAAAAGCCAATAATACCAAAATAACCACCAAAAAAATTCCTGCTTGTATGGAAAAAACAGCATGATGAATGAACATTTCTGCATTAGAAGTGTGTCGCGCGTGGTTGTAAGTTTTGATTTTATGAATTCCTTTTTTTTGCTTGAAATTCCTTTTTTTTGCCGTCATGATTCCTTTTTTTGGTCGCACAAGGTTGGCAGCTCTGTGTACATGAGTTCCTAATGGCAGATACAGACAAATGTAGAGACTGCGTACGGTATCCACTAATAGTATCCACTAATAGTATCCACTGCTTGTGATGTAATAAGGTATTGCCTAATACATTTTCCTTAAATGAGATGCCTAGATTCTGTATTCCATGAATGCCAGTCTGTGAAGAAGTCAATGTTGAGAAGGATATTTTCACCAACTTTGTATTATAAGGATATTACAGGGGCAGATAAATAGAGGAGGATGGGAGCTTTTTGCATGACCTCATTACGGTTGTTTCATACGTGAAATGCGTTTTGTTTTGTACATGTAGATGTTTGATGCAGTCATGAACTTCAAGAAGCCCGAGACCGAAAAACTGCTTGAGAAGCTGAAGGTGCATCTCGCTTCTGAGGACAAAGAACTGGAGGGCAAGCCTCTTATCAAGGTCAGTAGTAGCCATTCCTTCTTCATGTTACAGGCCTGATAAAAGCCAGATTTAAATCGGTTTTCCTCATTTCTTTTTTCTACCCGATTTTTTTCTTCTTTTCTTTCTTCCTGATTTTTTCCCGGTTTTCCCAATTTTTTACCTTATTTTCTCTATTCTTCCCTATTTTCCCCTATTTTTTCCCAATTTTCTTACTCAAAAGGGGGGGGGGGGGGGGGGAAGCATGGTTGAGGGGGAAAAAAAAACAACCTATATTTTTTTTTAGTGCTCACTATCACCCCTGATGTTAATAATAGTGAAGCAACATAGGTGCAAGATAGGACATATAGGGACCTCTATGTTTTTTGATGCTGTCAAGGTTCACAATCTAAGGTCTAGGGCTGTGATTTAAAAGTGTTTTCCGAGTATGTAGGTCAAAGCTCATTAAATATGCGAATCTGGTTTCCGATCCATAACTTTAGTATTATTTTTACATATTTGTGGCTTACACCCAGTAAATAAGATTGATTGATCGATCTGTATTGAAAAACAAGTCAGAAAAAATCTTGGAACCGTCGCACAGTGGGCCAGGGAGGAACCAAAGTGCGCCAAAACTCATTTTTGGTGATTTATTTTTTTCAATTTTTTTCTTGCCCAGTTGAAAGGAAATACATTGAGGAATAACTCAGTAAAATATTTAATTCCGGTATGCACAATAAGGATTGCATTGACTTGTTGTGATTTTATGCTTGGATATATTATTTGCTACCAGATCGAAACATCTTGGACTTTCCAGATAATTACCATTAATGATTATTTCTAAACATGTTTTTTCAAGCCCCCTAAATCAATACCTGAATTTGTTTTGATGTAGGTCATCATGCGCAAGTGGCTGCCAGCTGGTGAAACTATGCTCCAGATGATCACTATCCATCTGCCGTCACCCGCCACTGCCCAGAAGTACCGTATGGAGATGCTCTACGAAGGTCCTCATGATGATCCTGTAGCTCTGGGTACATTTTCTCTTCTAACTTTTTCAAATGAAATGTCTGGGATGTTTATCCAAGGACTTGAATAGTGTATTTGCTCAGCAAACATGTTCATGTTCATTTCCAAAGCCAGATACAATTGAAGTAAGTGCAAACAAATTGTTGTCATTAGGTTTCGTACTTTTGTTAAATTTTGAAGGAGCAATGGGATCAACTATTTCAGTGATTATTTTCTTACAGGAATCAAGACCTGTGACCCCAAGGCTCCTCTCTGTATGTACATCTCCAAGATGGTGCCGACCACAGACAAAGGTCGCTTCTACGCATTCGGTCGTGTCTTTTCTGGCACCATCGCCACTGGCCAGAAATGTCGCATCATGGGACCCAACTTCATACCAGGCAAGAAGGAGGACTTGTACCTAAAGAGCATCCAGCGGTAGGTCAAAAATCTCCCTCTGCCAATTTGAAAGGCTAGAATTAAAATTCCACCTTCTTGGAAACCCCCCAATTTTTTGTTGTTGCATGTAAACTGGAAGAAAATGTGCTGAAATCTTACATTTTGCATTGATGGTATGTTTTGTCATTAACCTGGCAACAAATTTTAGAACCAGATAAAATCATGTAAAAAGGAATTAAAACATCTTTTCTTACATTTAAAAAACGTGATATTTGTTCATATAGTAGTGGCAAGTGGCAACTATGGTTACTGTTATTTTTATATGAATGAATCTCTTTGTTTCTATTGTGTACCAGGACTATTCTCATGATGGGTCGCTACCAAGAGGCTATTGAAGATGTACCATGCGGTAACATCTGTGGTCTGGTTGGCGTTGATCAATTCTTAGTGAAGACCGGAACCATCACCACCTATGAGAATGCCCACAACATCAAGGTATGACACGTTTTCTAGAACCTTGAAATTAGTGTCCCAACACGCAAAAAAAATGATTAAAAGTTGCAAAAGTTCCTTGATCAAAGTGTTGGTTAAAAGAGAGAGTAGAAAAAATGTGTTTGAAGACAAATATTGATTTTTTTTTTGTACGCAGAAAACCTAAATTTTGTATTCTTTCATCAATATTCGACTTCAAACACTTTTGTTTTGAAAATCCTGGCAGAAATGTGTCTTAAATGACATCCTCCTTCACATTATGATACAATTTAAGCGAAATTTTGCCATCAAATTTTGGGGCTCACAACATTTTAGAGGGGCTTTAATGATCCCTAACCCCTCTTCAGGGATAAGCTTTCAATTCAAAAAGCCCAGTTTAGAATGGGGTTGAACTACATTTCATACAAGTAACAAGATACATGTGAAAAGTCACATTCACTCTGGGGGAAATGGTCAGAGAATGCCAGAGATATTGAAAATGTCAGTTTTTAAAGATTTGATGTACTGATTGCATTTATCTTGTGCAATGTTTGACAGACCATGAAGTTCTCTGTGAGTCCTGTGGTACGTGTAGCTGTGGAGGCGAAGGATCCCTCTCAGTTGCCTAAGCTTGTCGAAGGACTGAAGCGTCTGGCCAAGTCTGACCCTATGGTACAGTGTACCATTGAAGAGTCTGGAGAGCACATCGTGGCTGGAGCTGGCGAGCTTCATCTTGAGATCTGCCTCAAGGATCTGGAGGAAGATCATGCTGGTATTCCTCTCAAGGTAACAACCACTCTGCTTTATTTCTTCTTTATTCCCCATATCTCCCATAGCACACCTTGTTTTGTGTTAGTCTAAAATACCTGTCTGCTTTATATGTCCCCCTCCCTCCAATCTATTTGGACCTGATAGATATAACACATGTGTTGCGCACGTGTGGGGGTAGTCCCATATACATCTTTCTGTGTACAGTGCTTGTAACTTTATCAAGACTGGGTCAAATTTCTTATCATTTTGACGATTCCAGAACCTTGCAGTACACACCAAAACTTATATGCTAGATGATCAACCTTTTCTGATCGATTCCTCAACGTTTCTTTCACAATGTAATCGCATGACCATAACTGGTCTTTATCTTTAATCATCCTTTCTTTGGCAGAAATCTGACCCAGTCGTGTCTTACCGTGAAGGTGTCACTGCTGAATCAGACCGAATGTGTCTATCCAAGTCACCCAACAAGCACAATCGTCTCTTCATGAGAGCAGCACCATTGCCAGATGGTCTGGCCGAAGACATTGACAGTGTAAGTATTATACAATACCGCTGTCGTATATCATCCTGAATATTTTTTAGTCCAAGAGTGAACAACGGTTTTTATCTCGCCTGCGTAGTGAGATGGCGGCGTCAATATTTTAGGCAATACTACCCTCTTTAAAAAAGTACCGTACCTATCCAGTTTTGTTGTTTCAGATTTTCAGTTCGAGAAGTTTTGAAAATCAGAGCAGTGCCGTATGTTGTCAAAGGGGAAATATATTTCAGTTCATTCTATAAAATATATTAGTTTATCTATAGCTGGGATCCTGTAATAATAATAAAATAATAATACATTTATAGAGCGCAGAAACTACCCAACATTAAGTACATATCGTCCGTGGGGTGACAAAACCTTGTATCTCAATTTTTTTAGATTTTGATTTTTTTGCATAATTTTGTACCTAATGGCCTACGACACCATCTGAAAAATCCATGGAACGCCTCCTGTCCCTGTTTTTCACAAATTCCACACAAACAACCTTAAACTAAACCACGTAATTTTAACCCCCTTTGAAGCTGCACTGACAAAACCTCGTAACATAAGATACGTTATTCCTTCTTCTTGTAACTCACACACGGCCTAACAGTATCAAAGTTAGTGTATTCAAATCCTCGTAACTTATTCAACCAAATCCTAGTAACTCATTCAGAGTTGAAAGTAAGAACTTGTATCTCAATTTGAATAAAAACTAAAAACTCGTACCTCGATGTAGATAAAAGCAAAAACCTTGTAACTCACTTTCAAATATAAAAACAATTTTTTACTGTATTTCAACAATGACATTAAAAGTTGTATAAATATTCCAGTTTTAAAAAGAAAGGACGGTGTCACAGCACTAAATTTTTTGAGACAGGATTTTATTTTTTGCTCTCCTGAAAATTCATGATTTTTGAGATACAAGGTTTTGTCACCCCACCGACGATATTCTACTGCGCTACAAGAGCTCCTGATATGCTTAGATTTACAGTTAATTGAAATGAGCTTTCAGTTTTGATTTAAAGATATTCATAGATGGGGATTGCGATCATAAATTACCAATTGCAATTATGATTGTGAATGCACAAGTAACCTAAATGTTGGAGAAGGAAACCACTCATATTAATGAGGGGCCCCGGTTGAAAGGAAAACCATCTCGACTTTGGCCTAGTGCCCAGTGACTGTGTATAATGGTACAATGCATTAGAATTTGACGAGCGTACTTTTTTAATTGTAAGTAGCGACTAGTCATATTTTTGGAAATGTGAATGAAGACTGAAATCTGTAATATGTAAGGGAAATCCAACCCAAATAGACAACTACTCTAAACAAAAGCAGAACAATTAGAGAAGCAAACTGATGAAAGTTTCAATTAAATCTGACCTAATATAAGAAAGTCATTAATTTTAAAAAAGTTGTAATCACTATACGTATGGGCACTTCAAATTGGATTAAGCGGTAGTGTCTGATTACTTTCCCATCTATTCCAATGTATCAAATGACTAAAATTAATATTTTTCCAAGATACAGGGCTCAGGAGGGTCTATTCTTATTAGAGGACCTATAGTAATGTAATCTACAATATATTTTGAGTAGTGCCCCAAGGGAGAAGGAACTAACAAAAAAACATAAATTGGTGATATTTTTGTAGACGGTAAATGGTAGAGTTACCCTCGTCCTACGTCACAATCCACTAACCAAACTACCAATTTGAGATTCGCATAGACTTTTAGTGATCTCATATTTCAAGCATTCATAACTTCCTTACTATTGGTCTATTTGTTTCTGTTATTTTTCTGCTTTCATACAAATCAACATATTATGAGGGTAGGATTGCCCTTTAATGGTAGTTACAGTCAGAATGTAGTGGAACCAATCTCAAATAAAAAGAGTTCTTTTTGTATCACATGTTACCTTTTCCAATATTATTTGCTTGACAGGGAGAAGTCAGTTCCAAGCAAGATCCCAAAGCCCGTAGCCGTTATTTGATTGATAAATATGGCTTCGACGCCACAGAATCCCGTAAGATCTGGTGCTTTGGGCCAGAGGGAACCGGTCCCAACATGTTGATCGACTGTGCCAAGGGAGTGCAGTACCTGAACGAGATCAAAGACAGCGTCGTTGCAGGATTCCAGTGGGCTTCGAAGGAGGTCAGTGAAAGCCATTTTAACTCTTGACCACAGATTTAATGTTCTATTCTTGGGAGAGCAGTGAGGGGAAGAATAGCGAGGGAAGGAGCAATGGAAGGATCATGAAGGAGGCAAGGGGGAGCGTGGGAGGAGGAGGAAGGGTAAGGGACGGGGAAGGGTGAGGGATGAAGGTTATATAGAGTACCGAAGCTGTGACATAAAAATCTATTTTTGGAATTTCTTAATTTTTTCTTTATTTTCCGAAAGAGCATCAAAAATAATGTCTTAATGTCAAAAACCAATTGAGTATGTTAAGTATGGGCTGAGATATGACCATCTGAATAAAAAGATCTCCTGTAGGAACTCAGTGTTATATTGCTCTGGCTCGTAATGTTATGAACCAGAGCAATATAACACTGAGTTCCTTTAGGACATCTATTTATTCAGATGATCATATCTCAGCCCGTACTTAACATATTCAATTGGTTTTCGACATTTGGACATTATTTTTGATGCTCTTTCGCAAAATAAAAAAAAAATTGAGAAATTCCCAAAATAGATTTTTGATGACTTCACACTTCACCACTCTATTGGGAATGTATCTTCTCTCAATACATTTTGGAAAGCTTTGAAGACTTACCTCTCCATGCAGTAATGTTATATTTTCTTCAATATGTATATTATGTTAACCACTTTTGTAATGTAAAACACTTACAGAAATAGATTAATATAATTATGCACTATACAAATTGAATGGTATTATGTTATTTCTTCATACGCGATAGAATGCAGTGTGAAATCTTGGGGTTGATTTTATTCATACTAGCTGTATACAAATGACCTATCTTCTGCCATAGGTTTTCTTCAATTTATCGAGGGGTAATCTCTAAGTGTTGAAGGCTATAGAATACACTTCGTATTAAATTTGTGTTAAAGGAAGAGTTCATTTGACCTTCTGTGATCTTGTATCTGCTTCAAAATTTAAGATGTTTGCATGATGCGTCAAAGAAGTAATGTGGCTGTGAATTTTGTTTAATGTGTTGTATCCTTTTATTGCAGGGTGTGCTTTCTGAAGAGAACTTGCGTGGTGTAAGGTACAACATCTATGATGTGACCCTTCATACAGATGCCATACACCGTGGTGGTGGGCAGATCATCCCAACCACACGTCGTTGCTTACTGGCATGTCAACTTACTGCACAGCCCAGGATCATGGAGCCTGTCTATCTCGTGGAGATCCAGGTAAACTCAGACCTCTTGCCTTTCGGTCTCTCTACATGACACACTGCCCTGGGGGGGGGGGGGGGGGGGGCATTTCACAAAACTTGTCATTAATGACAATGACAGTTTTTGTTATAAGCTACTGAAAACCTTGCTTCTGATTGGTTGTCAGCAGATTTGTCACTGGTTTTTGTCATTTGTCATTGAAAAAAAGGCTATGTGCAACGGGCCCCTGCTGGTCAATCTTGTGTTTTTCTTCCAAAAGTGGATAGTCCCTGAAATCAATGTAAATCTGGTTTAAAATTAGGAGGGGGGGGGGGGGGGGGGGGGCGAGTTGCTGTTTTTTCATGCCTTGCTTTAGATAAATAAGGATTCACCAGACATTTAATTTGCAGAGCCGGATATCTCGCAATTGGTAAGAAAATGAATGATGAATACAGGATTGTGGCATCCCCTCCGAAAATTCTTGACTGAAATTGCCTGCATAACAATTTGTACCAGTCCAGCAAGTGCCAAGGCTGTTTATCCCCACAACTCTTCCAGTGCTGAAATAGGCAAAGGACTGTGTCGCAACCTTTTTGCTGCGCCGTGCTCGCATGCAATACGTGCAGCACATACACTCGTCCCTCTACATGTAGCTCTGCGATTTGATGCAAAACTGTAGGCATGCTGTACGGTACACCTCAATAGCATACCCACATAGATAGTTTGCCTGTCATCATGCCTCAAAGACAGAAGCGTTGTAATCTAGATCCTTTTTTACTTTCTATCTGTTCCCTCCCTTTCCTGAAGTTTGCTAATAGTCTTGTGTGTGTAAGGCAGAGGAATATAAGAGACGAAGTCACATTTATCTTTTTTTTTTAATCTACAAAAATAATATTAAAAAACACCAATGACTACCAATGAGAGAGACTTAATGGTTACGAGACAATAAACACATGTTCATGTGTGCGATGCTTACTTCACTTTTAAGGGAATGACTGTTCAATATTTGTTTGTCTTTAGTGTCCCGAGAGTGCAGTTGGTGGAATCTATGGAGTTCTGAATAGACGTCGTGGTCATGTCTTTGAAGAGACTCAGAAGATGGGTACTCCCATGTTCTTCGTCAAGGCCTATTTGCCAGTCAATGAGTCCTTTGGTAAGTATAAAAAATCCTCCATGATCATGTATCAGGCTGCGATTGTGCCACTTTGAACGAAACATTAAAAAAAGCAAGATGGTGATTCAAAAGGAATTGATTCCATAATTAAATGAATTCATATCAATTTCAATGTTTGCATTTATATAGGATGAAGGTAAAATCTTTTAAAAGGACAATGCCTATTTAGTATGAGAAAATTCTGATACATATTACATAATTATTATTAGGGCTATATGAACTCTGGATGATGTCAAAATAAGAATGAATATTGAGTTATGACATTACACGATGTATTGCGTTCACATAACATTAAAAAAACATCAAGATAAGTATGCTCAAAATACTGGAATGATCTACTACTTGGGGGGGGGGGTGGGGGGCTTATAATCCCTCCTTGGGCTATGCAGTTTCAAAATAGCCCAGGTTAGAAGGGGTTAATTGTACTATGTCCCATTTGCAGCCAACTTCAAATTTTGTAGAACTTTGCAGGAATTATGAATATGTTGCGTATGTCCTATCTGTGAAATTTAAAAGTTCGCAGTGTCCTATTCAAATTATTATGCAAGGAAACCCGTTTACTTTCTATACTTTTCTGTCATACACTATTCAGTGACTGACTGACTGACCTTTTTTTCTTCTTTGGTAATAACATATATAAAATGGGCTGTAAAAGTACATGAGCATTTGTTTACATCAATAACCCACTTCTTGTAATGGCCATAATTGCAATCGCTAAAGTCGATTTGACAACTAATGCTCGTTATTTTCCCACTAAAAGATATTTTCAAGCCCTTTTGTTTTGAGGGAAGTTCTAAATGAGTGTTATCTTCCAAATGCTGTTGGAATTTAAACTTTTCATTTTGTTGGCCTTTAATTTAAGAGGTCAAGGATTCATCAATTGATTGAATGAAGGAGGGGGTTTATATGGGAATTGTAGTTGCATTCATCTAATTTAAATACACAACTAAGTATGCATGAATGATGATGGTGTATGTGTGATTGTGATTTGTTTTAATAGGATTCACTGCTGATCTTCGCTCCAACACCGGTGGTCAAGCCTTCCCACAGTGTGTGTTTGACCATTGGCAAGCGATGGCCGATAATCCCCTTGACCCCACTTCCAAGTCCGGCGTAATTGTGGCTGGCATCAGGAAACGCAAGGCTCTCAGTGAAGATGTTCCCCCTCTCGACAAGTACCTCGACAAGATGTAAAGGCAGCTGCAGGGCAACAATCTCTTTTATTTTCATGGCATTTCGAAGAGCAGATGTCATTCTCAGATTTTCATTTACCCCCAGCTAAAACCACAATCCCTTGTTTTCAGTGCTATACCAACCCTCTTTAGCAAAAGCATTCGTTGACAATCAGGATTTATGGAATTTTATTAAGAATTACTGTTTTCATGTAGAAAATAATGTATCAAAGCACATTTCAGACCAGGAGAATTGTAGTGATGCTGTAAGATCGTCAAATTGAAAATCACTTTCTGTGAATGAATAATCAAATCTCTACTTCTAGTTTGTTTGATCTATTTGTTCTTTTTGTGATTAAACACATAAATATGTGCCATGAGTCTAGGTATTTTCGTTGGATATATATATAAGTATATTAAGAAATTACCAGATGTGATGCTATGTTTTCCAAAGTGAAAATACACATGGTATAGTATATGAATCAGGGTTAAAATACAATTGATGTCTAACTTATTTAATAACTGCAATATTTGCTCTGGAAAGAAAAGCACAAATGCAGAAGAATAAGGCATTTGCTACAAACCACTATTTTTTGAAAAGTATTTCTTTATGAAAATGATCAACATTTTAGATAACTTTTATCAGTTCATACATGTAAGCATGCATAATGCATGCCAATGGGCCAGTAAGCCTATTACACCATTGACCTAAAATCCTTAGGATAGTCAGTCTTCTCGGGCAGAGTTCATGTATGCCGTGCATTTATATTAGATATGTAATGTGACTATTTAATGTATTCTGAATATTTACTGCAATCCCATAAAGGATTTGACTCATTTCATAGTTATCAATTTGCCATGTTTATTGAGTTGAAATCAAATCAGACATGGGTCTGTCTGTCTGTCTGCGACTCCAACCTAACATACCCTCCCCCCCTTTTGATTTGAGCCTCAGAGACGGTTTGGCTTCATTGTCAAGGTACGAAGTTGAATAAAGTTGAATGTTCCATTCCATGTCATGTCATCGTGGGAAAGAAGAAGAAGAAGAAGAAGAATGCTACAGAAATAAACACCAGATATTTACCAACCTTAGAAATTGTTTTTTGACTTGCTTAAATGGTGTGGATGAGTGGCAGGCAGAGCGTGGAATGTTGTTTATGTGGACCAGAGATTTGAGACAAGGAAGGAATGTATTCCCGGGACCTAAGTAGGTCTGAACCCCCAGAATAGCGAGCTTTTGATGCTCACACCGAACGTCTTCAAGTGACGTCATATCCCCCCCCCCCCCCCCGTGTGCTTTGAGGTTGGGGGAAAACGAGAGAGAAAAAGTACAGTATGTATTGGATGGATTATTTACCGGTATAGAAAAATGTACCGGTAATGCAAATTGCATATTTTGGTTGATATGAAGTAGGACAAACGTGTCCTGCCCTACTTGGCACCATGTAATGTGTCTAATTTGCAATTTCACTAACGAAGTATAATAATTATAATAATGTATTAGTTGTGAAAAAGTGAGAACGAAAGAGAGAGAAGAAGTATAGTATGTATCGAATGGATTACTTGTATAGAAAAATGTAATGCAAACTGCATACTTTTGGTTGATATTTGCAATCGACATCAAATTCTGTAGAACTTTGCAGGAAATATGAATATGTCATGTATCTCCTATCTGTGAAATATAAACGTTAGCCGAGTCCTATTCAATTAATTCAAGGAAACCCGTTTACTTTCTGGACTTCACCAGCCAGACAATATTGAGTATTTGACTGACCCTTTTTTTTCTTTGGTAATAACATACTTAAAATAAGCTGTATCTTTGCGCAGGAGAAAAACATGACCATTCGGTACAAGGGTCTGAAAATCAGACTACCGGTATTACTAAATTGATTGCAATCACTCAAGACGATTCGACAACTAATGCTAGTTACTTTCCCACTAAACAAGACATTTTGAAGGCCTTTCATATCGAGGGAAGTTCTTTATTAGTATCTTTAGAATGCCGTTGTAATTTACACTTTTAATTTTTGGGGCCTGCAAATGGGACAAAGTACCTTTAAAGGAGTCACACCAAGAAGCAATAGTGTATTGAATTGATGCAAAATTCATATCATTGCGAAGGGGAAGCCTTACTGATCAAATTTCCTCTTTAAAATTTGTTTAGGGCCCGCAGAAATCAACTTTCAAAAATGTTAGTTTTGAGATCCAGATTTACTGCCTTCAGCAGTCCTTCGTATGACGTCACTATTGTGACGTCACACCCTGGACACTGCTGTCTAGCTGCAGACTAATACACGCGCGACTCCGGTATGCGGCCGGTACGCGAATTTTTTTTCCGTACTCGAGAGGGCAAATACCCCATGTGCGCATGCGCGTGGACTTGTCATTTCTCTGCTACTTCCCATACGAAATGTACATGTATTCGCATCTACTGTGCACGATTCGCGTTCTACGAGTAAACGATGGCATAGTAGTCTTCAAACACAGACTCTGATTTGCCAGTTTGACAAAACAATTACGCATATATCGTGCGTAGCAATAGTACTAGTATTCAAGTCTGAGTAGTTGTATGATTCAGACATTTTAGTGCTTACAGAAATGCATCCCAAATTGAATAGCATGGTATAGTAGTCTGCAAGCACAGACGCTAATCGGACAGTTTGACAACATAGTGTCTTGAGTAGTGCTTTATATTCAAATATGTGTAGTTTTATGATTCAGACCCTACTGGTGCGTGTATTGGAAAGGCATCTCAACTTGCAGAGTGGCATAGTAGTCTGCAAGCACAGACGCTAATCTGACAGTTTGACAACTATACCATACCATTCTATACAAGTTGGCGACTTGAATAAAGTACTTCTCAGCACACTACTAGTATGTTGTCAAACTGTCAGATTAGCGTCTGTGCTTGCAGACTACTATACCATTCTATACAAGTTGCAATGTATTTCCATATGCACTACTGGGTCTGAATCATACAACTACACAGACTTGAATAAGCACATCGCGACACATACGCATATTGATTTGTCAAACTGGCAAATCAGAGTCTGTGTTTGAAGACTACTATGCCATCGTTTACTCGTAGAACGCGAATCGTGCACAGTACATGCGAATACATGTACATTTCGTATGGGAAGTAGCAGAGAAATCATAAGTCCACGCGCATGCGCACATGGGATTTTTGCTCTCTCGAGTACGGAAAAAAAATTCGCGGCCGGTACGCGCGTTTCCGTTTTACACCCTGCCCTAGGCTTTTCTCCAATAAAATTTTACAAACCGACTGGTATTCGGAGTCTAGTCGTCCACATCTTGCCTCGGCGCTCTGCACACCACCAGAACTCTGAAAACGTCACGTAGCGCTAGCTAACTCTCTATACTAGTTGATCTTCCTAGTCGTATCATTTATTTTTATCCATTAATACGCAATACTCTAAGAGCGTGAGGATGCGTGATCAGCTCGCAAAATTTAGCCCAGCGATAACAAAATAATAATATATCGGGAAAACCGTCTTGAACAAGAAGACCCTCGCATCCCCAATTGAAATTGTACATAAGCTTTGGCTTCGCTATTCTTGACGTCGATATAAACAAACTTAGACTTCGGATACAGCATGTTTCGTGTAATTTCTTGCCGAAAAGCCTAGGGCAGGGTGTAAAACGGAAACGCGCGGCCGGTACCGAGCTGTTTGTCTAGGGTGTGACGTCACTATTCAGAGCTCGCTACGCTCGTGTGTTTGGCTTACGTTCGGGGGCGCTTGGGGTTCTAAGAAGGGTCTTGAAAAATTGCTTTTTACGCCTTTCCATGATATCTATATGATTTTTCAGCAAATTATTCGTGTTTTTCAAGAGAAAATCTTTCCATCCAAATGTACTTTGTTCTAATTATCAGTTGTTAGTAAATTTTCTTTGTGTAGCTCCTTTAAGTTGGACAAGCATGTCTTGCCCTACCTAACACCATGACATTTAATGAATTTAATCTGCATTTTGACTATCGAAATATATATTATAATTATTCATTAGTTGTGAAGAAGTGAGAACGAGAGAAAGAGAGAAAGTACAAGTATTGAATGGATTATTACCGGTAAAGAAAAATGTAATACAAATTGCATACTTTGGTTGACATCTTGCCCTATACCTAACACCATGTAATGTATTTAATTTACATTCCGACTAAATAAGTGCAGCGCCATCTCGTGGTAGGAAAACCACAAGGAGAGAAGAAATTAATCTCTTTTGGCTGATGTACAGCGCGAGAGAAAACCTGAATACATAATGCGCAACAGCTTCAGAGTGTTAACAAAACTTAAGAGTATTTTCTTGAGTCATAGTAAGATACTACATGTACAAGTCAACGTTAGTAACGTGTTACGATCGAGGCACTTCAGAAAGACGTATGCATTAAATGTGATTACATTTACGAAAGTAGCCATAATATACGTGTCGAAAATGCAATCAAATGACGGATGCGCATTAGTCTGCAGGCACAGACCCTAATTTGACACTTAATCAAAAAATCATTGTGCCTTGGGAGAAGTCAGTTGTGTCAGGAGCAGCTACAGTACATGGCCTATGGTAGTCTTATAGTGCAGACTCACTTTTACGACTGACCAGGGTTTGTGCTTGCAGACTAGATGCGCATAGATGCGCACTTCACCAAGTAAAACGTTGACTTTAATAATAATTTGAGTATTGAAAAATTAAAACTGACCCATGTCTTTTCTACCACTCTTGAATTTGACCCTTTGACCCCGGTCCATCATGCTAAGTCAGAACGAGGGGTTGAAAGAGAAATCTTCTACGTGCAACCACCAAAAGAGTAGATACTAGGGCTCAAATTAATTTTTTGTCCACGGGGGCTCTTCCAAAAAAAAAAGAGCCCCCGTGAGCCTTCTCACGGGGGCTCTTTTTTAATACAAATTTCATTATTATAATTAATAGTCGGCATTATATTTCCCTCTTACAACAAGTTATAACATGCAGCTAATGGTCAGAGGAGTGGGGGGGGGGGGGGGGGGTCACATTGAAGGTTACCTGTGTGAATAAGTTAAACAGAAAAGTACTAATCAGTAATCACGCAAACTAGAAGTAGACGAAGAAACCTGGGGGTGTTTTTTAAGATCCTAAGTTGGACTTAACAATTATTGAAAGCTCTTTGCATCTATGAAAATATTTTGTAAACATTTTAGTAAAAGTTTTTCAAATCATTGCTTTTTTTCTATTACCTATGGGGATTTCATGTTCTTGATGTGGAATTTATATAAAAGTCTAAAATACTTGAATTTTCGCTTTTTAATATATTTTATTTTAAGGCTACACATGGCCCTCCATAATGTTTAAGTCTAAGTTAGAGTTTAGTTCGACTTAGGATCTTTGGGTGTGGGAGATTTGGGCTGCGGTAGGGCAGCGGTACTAGAAACAATCTATACCACGATCGTCGTTTCATGCGTTCTCATATCCTCAAACCAAAGCAAATGGCATTGTGCCCTCGCGGTTTCTCTTAAACTCCATTGAGGAGGCAAAATGACAGCAATTATTGACTGGGCGTCTCCACTGGAGGCTGTCATCATGTAAAAAAAAGAAAATACACAAATCAAGATTCCCCCTTTTGTTTTTTTCAATAAAAGACTGCAAAAAAAGGCCTTATACGCATAGTTATGTTCGAATTCCCCTTACTTAGCTCCGTCACGCCCAATATTTGCAAGATTAAACACATTGACAGTTTTTTGATATTGATAAAATCCAAATTGCGATCCTGATGTATTACGTGAAACATAATTTAGCACCTCTTAATAATATAATAAATCTATTTCAGTGTAATAATACCCGTTCCCACTCTAAATTTCATTTTCTATTAGCAATTAATCAACTCTTATTGCATTTAAATCTGCTGGTCCTCGAATATGGAATTCCCTCCCTTCTGATGTAATCTCCAGCACTAATGTTACTTCATTTAAAAGCAAACTCTAACGTTCAAAAATAACTACCTATGCCAAATAAACATGTAATTTTATTCTCCTCCCTACGTTTTTTCTTATTTCGCCTTTACCTGTATGTTTAGTGCTTAATGTTTTAATGGTTGTCATTTTAAAAACTAAGTTTGTTTGTATCTCATGTTTATTCTGTGTATATCTCTCTATATATTGGGGGCCCCATTAATCAAGGCTTGGCTTTTAGGGGCACCCTGGCCATTTACACTGTATCAATATTGTTCATACACGCATGATTTGTATACTGTTTTATTTT
Source organism: Strongylocentrotus droebachiensis (assembly GCA_035222895.1). Lineage (NCBI taxonomy): Eukaryota > Metazoa > Echinodermata > Echinoidea > Camarodonta > Strongylocentrotidae > Strongylocentrotus > Strongylocentrotus droebachiensis. The sequence continues at coordinate 7,670 of JAVYIG010002015.1, read as the reverse complement.
ATTTTAAATGGTTTAATAAAACGAATTGAATTAAATTGAATTGAATATTGGTTCTAAATTGTTACCTGGATAGAGTTTGACAAAGAACTTACGTAGTGCATGTGCGGCGCTGTGGCTTAGTTGGTAAAGCGCCTGTCTAGTAAACAGGAGATCCCCGGTTCAAATCCGGGCAGTGCCTTTTTATCAATTTAGGGGGTTTAAAGAATTGAACCGTCACGGAAAGTTTCAGTAGATTTATGTGAACTCTCTTCTTCTCCTTTTACACGTCTTATCTCTCCGTGAGGTAAGTACACGTTTACGAAAACTTGCAGTATCTCTGTAATCAACGTTTGTAGGCATTATTCTAGGACAAACTCCCCTGTATCATGCCAAGGATTTGAACCATTTTTTGTTGTTTTAAGTTTATGGTTTTAGGTCAAACTTTGATAGGAAAGAGATATTTAAAAAGTGATACGACGGAGACTTTAGATTGAATTCCTTAGTTCTAAAAACGAATTAAACGTTATTTATCAGTTCAGATTTATTTGTGGCATTGCATTGTACGAATAACATTTTACTCGTTCTCATTGGAATTCAACATTGGCTTTTCTCTAGCTCAAATCTTATTTGCTTATAGTTAGACCATTACAAAAAAATATCGTTAAACCAATTTTAATAACCCAATCATTTCCATGACACCACTAACATAATCCTCCATTCAGTATATTTTGGTGTTCTTCTCCGATTATTCACTAATTTAGCGATTGCAAGAAGTTATCTTTGTATCGTTATCTATTCATACATAGAGATCGCCCCGATCACGAAGTTTATAAAATTACCCGGCTGAAGAAAATAGGACTGGTAGTTTCGCACTTCAAGAGATAAACTGGTTCACCTTTTTAAAACAACAACAATACAACCTCAAAGTGTGATGCTACCGGCATAACTCGGTATACCTCGGCATAGTTCAAAATGTTTGTTCTAATTATTAAATTAAGATCATCATGCACAGGTTTAATACACGAAGAGACTCTAGATACAGTTTGAATATATTATGCACCCCTGATTTCAAATTCGAAGTTGCAGCAACCACTAAATTGTGATGAAGATGGATATATGAATGAATGAGATAGTGATGATGAAAGCTGCGTCTGCGAAAATTGTATTTTCCTATACACGTACCGAATTCTTAACTTCAACCCTAGACCCAACACTACTACACTAAAACCTCAGTCACACCTTCAAAACCGACTTCACACCTACCTTGCCGACTCCGATCCGCCCTATTCTTTGCCATTCGGTGTAATGTATACATTTTTGTTCGGTCTTCTGTCAAGATAGGGTCGATCTCCATGGTGTGACTGAGGTATAAACCCTAACCCTCAAACCTAAACCTAACATAAAACCCCATTACGTATGATCACTATAACTATAATTCTAACCCTAACCTTTTAATCTAAAATTAAAACCCAATTGCAACCCTAAATCTATCCTGAGGCTGAGACCTATGACGAAATACAGCTCGGTTTACTAACATATTCAAATTTATGTGTGTTTATTTCCTGGGGACCTTGTGACGAGTTATTTAATTTACCTGTTATTGACGTCCTCTTACCCCCCCCCCCCGCTTATTCAGCGGCTGGGTGTGTCGTTGCGAAATTTTCGGCGAGATTTTCAAATTTTTAACCCCCCCCCCTTGAAAAAATCCTGCGTACTCGCCTGGTCTGCATAGTATATTACTTGTCGCTATGTCGGACATGCCTCGGACAAGCTTTCAGATTGTCAAAAAACACCATTGTTTTAAAAGTGTGTATATACAATTAGGATATGTTAGTGAACCGGTCTCTTCTTGCCGGAGCAAAATAACATCGAAGCATGCATGCACCGATGAAGAACGGTTAAGACATCCAGATTCATTGTCACGCCTTGCCTGGATTATAAGGAATTAGACGGGAGATCCGTGGGTTAGCCATTAATAGCATTAATAGCATCTACTTGATTGCAATTTCCCGTCAAGTTGGCTCTATACTCAGCCGGCTTAAGATGAAACAGGGGAAGCTTATCATAGCTAGCTAGTACATGTATATTTACTTGTTTGTTCAAATATCCGTGTCTTCATGAGTTTGATTGTAATGCAAAAACAATGTAATGGTTACGGAGCGAGAACAATACTACAGGTAAAAATTAACTGAAACAACAGGATTTAATTTGTAGCAATAATTATTGACTGGGCGTCTCCACTGGAGGGAGACTGTCATGTCAGTTCTAACATAAAAGTAAAAATCCTATTAAGATTTCCACTTTTGAATTGTTAGCTCGATAGAGTTTGACAAAGAACTTACTTTGCGTGTACGGCGCTGTGGCTTAGTTGGTAAAGCGCCTGTCTAGTAAACAGGAGATCCCCGGTTCAAATCCGGGCAGTGCCTTTTTATCAATTTATAGGGTTTATAGCATTTTACTTGATTGATTGCAATTCCCGTCAAGTTTGCTCTATACTCAGCCGGCTTAAGATGAAGCAGGGAAAGCTCATTATAGCTAGTACATGTACTTGTTTGTACAACTATCCATGTCTTCATTAGCTGGATTGGTAATACAAAAACCAAATGATTTATACGGAGTGAGAAAAATAATACAAGTAAAAATTAACAGAAACGACAGGATTTTGTTTGTAGCAATTGACTTGGCATCTCCACCGGAGGCTGTCATGTCAGTTCTAACATAAAAGTAAATACACAAATCAAGATTTCCCATTTTTTTTATTTTTATCTATAGCGGTTCTAAATTGTTACCTGGATAGAGTTTGACAAAGAACTTGATTAGTGCGTGAACGGCGCTGTGGCTTAGTTAAAAAAATAATACAAGTAAAAATTAACAGAAACGACAGGATTTTGTTTGTAGCAATTGACTTGGCATCTCCACCGGAGGGCTGTCATGTCAGTTCTAACATAAAAGTAAATACACAAATCAAGATTTCCCATTTTTTTTATTTTTTATCTATAGCGGTTCTAAATTGTTACCTGGATAGAGTTTGACAAAGAACTTGATTAGTGCGTGAACGGCGCTGTGGCTTAGTTGGTAAAGCGTCTGTCTAGTAAACAGGAGATCCCCGGTTCAAATCCGGGCAGTGCCTTTTTATCAATTTATAGGGTTTATAGCATTTTACTTGATTGATTGCAATTCCCGTCAAGTTTGCTCTATACTCAGCCGGCTTAAGATGAAGCAGGTGAAGCTCATTATAGCTAGTACATGTACTTGTTTGTACAACATCCATGTCTTCATTAGCTGGATTGGTAATACAAAAACCAAATGATTTATACGGAGTGAGAAAAATAATACAAGTAAAAATTAACAGAAACGACAGGATTTTGTTTGTAGCAATTGACTTGGCATCTCCACCGGAGGCTGTCATGTCAGTTCTAACATAAAAGTAAATACACAAATCAAGATTTCCCATTTTTTTATTTTTTATCTATAGCGGTTCTAAATTGTTACCTGGAAAGAGTTTGACAAAGAACTTGATTAGTGCGTGAACGGCGCTGTGGCTTAGTTGGTAAAGCGCCTGTCTAGTAAACAGAGATCCCCGGTTCAAATCGGGCAGTGCCTTTTTATCAATTTATAGGGTTTTATAGCATTTTACTTGATTGATTGCAACTCCCGTCAAGTTTGCTCTATACTCAGCCGGCTTAAGATGAAGCAGGGGAAGCTCATTATAGCTAGTACATGTACTTGTTTGTACAACTATCCATGTCTTCATTAGCTGGATTGGTAATACAAAAACCAAATGATTTATACGGAGTGAGAAAAATAATACAAGTAAAAATTAACAGAAACGACAGGATTTTGTTTGTAGCAATTGACTTGGCATCTCTACCGGAGGCTGTCATGTCAGTTCTAACATAAAAGTAAATACACAAATCAAGATTTCCCATTTTTTTTATTTTTTATCTATAGCGGTTCTAAATTGTTACCTGGATAGAGTTTGACAAGAACTTGATTAGTGCGTGAACGGGCGCTGTGGCTTAGTTGGTAAAGCGCCTGTCTAGTAAACAGGAGATCCCCGGTTCAAATCCGGGCAGTGCCTTTTTTAGGGGTTTATAGCAATTGCTTGATTGATGCTTGATTGTAATTTCCCATCAAGTTTGCTCTATACTCAGCCGGCTGCGTCTGATATTTTCGTCCCTAGCGAGCCAAGATCGAGCTCGCGAAGGCAACCTGCGCATGCGCACTCGCGAAAGAAACCATCGCATGTGCATATGGACTCCGGTAGGGTTGTTAATAGGGTGATAGTAATTATACCTTTCATCAAACCATCGTTAGCTCAACTCGGTAAGGACAGCGTAATACTGATAGAACTTTGGAGTTGACTTGAGGTTTTGAGTCTCAGTATTAGTTCATTTTTTTTGCTTTTATGAATAGTGAGGCGAAGCAATAAATAATAAAAGTCTAATTGTTTGTGACCTCTTTTGCAAGCTTTTCGTAGCTTGTTATGTATGAAAATGAGTTCATACTGGAATCTGGGCTCGCTGTGGTACGAAAAAATAAGACGCCAGCCGGCTTAAGATCATAGCTAGTCCATGTTTATTTACTTGTTTGTACAACTATTCATGTCTTCATTAGCTGGAATGGTAAAACAACAAAACAATGAAATGATTACGGAGCGGGAACAATCTCACAAGTAAAAATTAACTGAAAGGTAGAATTATAGGTCGATATCGTAATTGCTAAATAAGATAACCATGCATATATATCATTATCATTTCATCATCATCATTACCATCACCAGCAGCATCATCATCCTTACTATTATTATTATTATTATTACTATTATCAGGTTCTAGGACAATTACCCCCTGGACAATCACCCCCGGCAAATCACCAACTGGAAAATTACCCCCCCCCAGGAAAATTACCCCCGGAATATAATATAGAACGACAACCAAGGACTTCCCCTTTAAGAACAGAGGTCGATTGGGGGTAAGTGTCCTCGAGGTGGTTTGTCCTTGGGGGGGGGGGGGGGGGGAGGGGAGTTATTGTCCAATAGGGTAATTTTCAGGAGGGGGGGGGGGGGGTAATTTTCAGGGGTGAGGATAATTGTCCTCGGGTGGTAATTGTCCTAGGATGTGATTTTCCAAAGGGGGGGGGGGGGGGAGGGGAGTTATTGTCCAATAGGGTAATTTTCAGGAGGGGAGGGGGGTTAGTAATTTTCAGGGGTGAGGATAATTGTCCTCGAGTGGTAATTGTCCTAGGATGTGATTTTCCAAAGGGGGGGGGGGGGAGGGGAGTTATTGTCCAATAGGGTAATTTTCAGGAGGGGGGGGGGGGGGGTAATTTTCAGGGGTGAGGATAATTGTCCTCGGGTGGTAATTGTCCTAGGATGTGATTTTCCAAAGGGATAATTTTCAGGGGTGGGGGCGGTGGGGAAGGGGCTGTTAATTGTCCTAGGGGGTATTTTTCTGGGGGTAATTGTCCCCGCGGGATGGTTGTCCTAAGGGGGTATTTTCCCGGGGGTAATTGTCCCGGGTGTAATTGTCCTGACACGCTATTTTTATTATAAATATTATTACTCTAATTATTCTTATCATTGCTATTTTTAATAATTTAATTATCAATATTATTAGTAGTATCATCATCATTATTATCATTATCTTTAACAAATATTTTTTGATATATAAATATATATATATCATAATAATAATAACAATAATAATAACAATGACAAAAACATCAACAGTGATACAAATATTGATAATGATGATGATAATGATAATAAGTAGATTCTTATATAGGACCATTATATGATCATTAAGTCCATGTGCGCTTTATAAATCAGTGTATAATGTTGGTAACTATATTCTAAAAGGAAAATTACAATTGCGAATATAGAAAATGTTATTGAGACATTATTGTGCAAATGAATGGGGAAAATTAATACAATATACAAACGTATAATAAAATAAATAATAAATTACCAAAATACATTAATGATAAAAATAAGAGCTCAAATTTATAATGCGCCTAATACTTTGTCTCTAGGTGCAGTACATATTATAACCTGTCATCGGATTCAGGCTTACCCGCAAACAATGTATTTTGCAGCCTGGTTAAAAAAACTTACTTATTTAGTAATTTGTTCTTGAGCTGAGAATGTTAGCAGACATCCATTGAGTGAGTAGTGTATGTGTATGTGTGGGCAGGCGCGTACGCAGGGGGGGGGGGGGTGTTGGGGGGTTTAACCCCCCCCCCTTGGTATTTATATGTGTATAACCCCCCCCCCCCCCAAAACCCCCCTAAAACCCCCCTAAACCCCCCCCCTTTTTTTTTTTTTAATTATTAAAAAAAAAAAAAAAAAATTATCCCCATGACTGACCAAAAACAGGTGACCCTACCCCCCCCCCCCAACGGAGCAAAATGTCAAATTTTCAAATTTCGAGGTAAAAAAGCGGGTCGGCTGAGTCGTTGCGATTTTTTCGGCCCGATTTATAAATGTTAAAACCCCCCCCTTGAAAAAATCCTGCGTACGCGCCTGTGTGTGGGTATGTGTTTGGTGAGGGGGGGGGGGGGGACAGGACTTTGTACAGTCAATAACCTCCAGATTTGTTAAAGTTTTTATATATTTTTATATATAAGTGAATGACATGTACAATTGACTTATAAATTATGTTTATGTACTCTGAGTTTCATTTTGTTGCTCAGTTATATATACTGCAAATAAGTTTTTTGTTTAATTATGTTTATGTATAAGCAACTAATATTTTATTAAATGTATGTTCTTGTTTGTATTACACATTTGGGGGAATAAAACAAAATGATTACACACACACACAAAAAAAGAACAAATTCCCCACTCTCTGGGAGCATTCCGCCAGTCGCCATTTTACATTAACTTTCGCATCTGGTTCGCAAATGTTGATTAACGTCTTGCAAAGGACATTAATGCCGCGGCGGGACTCGAACCCCGTACCTTGCGATCTACAGTCGGGTGATTATCCCCTGCATTAGACCACAACACCTCTATAGGTCTGTGATAAGAACCAAATGAATTAAGAAAAATACAACAAAATATGACGACAACAAAAGTAATAGGATACAGAGCAGAGCAAAATATAATAAAGCAAAGCAAAACATTTTTACTGGATATTCTACGCTATTGTAAACAAAATTATCGAATTGAATTAAAATGACTGGATGGTAGAGGCGTGTTTTAAAGAGACTCTTGATTATTCGCAGGTTAGGAGCATCCCGAATGTCCTTGGGCAGATTGTTCCTATACTGCCATAGAATGCCACCACGGTCAGGATTATGACCTAAAATGACTTGAATGGTCAATGTGGAAAATGTATGCAGGTAATTTTCTTCTTATTGTGAAAAAGAACTAATTTTTGAAGGCTTAGCCAGGAGACCAACCGACCGGACCCGCCCGTATTCCATATACTTCAAATAAGCATAGACCACTAATCCTGGGACTCAAAATCATATGAATTTTAGCGGAAATGTACCCCAATCGTAAAATTATTGATCGGTTGAACGCGCTACGTTACGTTCCCAACATCTAGGACAATGGATTAATAAGATTTGTATACTATTTCGCCTGTTAAAGGTACTATGTCCCTTTTGCAGCCAACCTCAAATTCTGTAGAACTTTGCAGGAATTATGAATATGTCATGTATGTCCTATCTGTGAAATTTATACG